>VZTL01003638.1:0-16139 GCA_013400535.1 Scopus umbretta
TCTGAATGTGTATGTGTTTGCTTCGTATTGCTCAATGAAACAAATAATAACAGATCTGAAAAAGACATCAGAAAACTACTTATTCTTAATTCCTGTGAATGATTGCTTATTTCACTGTTATGTTTAAGTATATAATGATTTCTGCCAAACGAATCTGTCACATGTCGAATTTGATTAATGAATTCCTTAATCTGCTGATGGCCTGAAGGATTTATCTTTACCTAAACATTTTTTCCAGAATAGGCACTTTTAAAATTAAATTAAGCAATTCTGCATAATATTTATCTCAACTCCTAGACAGATCACCCTTTTATTCAATTAACATTACTATATCCAAGCTTTACCAAGTAATTTCCCAATAATATGGTATAGACATGTTTCACTGTCCACAGCACTCAACTTCTGTAAGAAAATCAGCTGAAAAGAAAGAAAACATAAATGTGTTCACAATAATATGAGAACTAAAATGACTGTGCACATTTTTGTAAGATTAATCCTTAGATGTTCTTGAATTGTGTTTTTCTAATGAGTACCACTGGGTATTGGTCAAACTCGTCATATCTTAATTGTTGGTATCGTGAGAATGGATTTACTCTTCCTATTTTTATTTTCCTTTTTCATGAATTTACAGTTCAGCAGTCTAAGCTTAGAAGGAAAACAAATATGAATTAATTTTGCCAAGTGATTATAAAACTCATTTTAATTAGTTCCTTATACTCTATAGTTAACCTGGATGGCATTTCATATTTTAGACTTTCTTGCTTTGTGTAATGAGGAATACTCCCTCCTAATAATGTTAGTAAAGCAGAAAAATGAGTTGATACAATTTTCTACATTAGCAATGCAATTTATTTTTCCAAGCTCCTTTGATCAAAAAGTCTGGATATGTCAATTTTGCTAAATTTTGCCATCTACCTGTATGTGTAACTGATTACATTTCTTGATTCAAGGATTAAGAAGTCAATGAAAAAGTTATCTGAGCTGGAAGACAAAGTCAATCTTAGCAAAATGTTAATCCGTGGATTTCATTACATCTGAATCTGCTTACTGTATCTGAGTATTAATATTTAATGCTTGATCTATAATGGATTATGAAATTTAAACAAAAACTATCTTGGCTTATATAAATACATAGATCTTAGAGCTTCTGTAGATAGAAAATAACTTAACAGAGACAAATTAATTCCCAAGTAGGAAAATCTTTTTCCCCACTTATTTCCTACCTGAATCCTTAATCTAGGATGTTTTAATATCTTATGGAGCTTTGCATTTGCAAATTCCACCCTTGGAGAGCACATTAAAATCCCTAGTCCTGTTTCCTTAGAAACCGATACAAATTTGGTCTTAGTTTTGAGAGGAACTGTACTAAGCCCATAGTAGTGTCAGTTTGTATGCTATTTCTGAAGATTTTTCCTCTTTATGTACAAGTCTTAAGGTAAAAAAAATCCTGGTCTAAGAGCTGAAGTCTCCTTCATAACAGGTAGACTCAGCAAGAGGTCCTTGGCAATACTGGGTGGTTCAAGACAGCTGTGCAGTGGGAGTTGTGGCAGGAGAGTTGTTTTCAGACTCCTTCAGTGATTAGATCTCCCCTCTAGTGTCACACAAAAACACTGGACACAACTGATGCAGACAGTGGTTTTGGGTTCGCACATCAAAAGTCTTAAATGCGTCAAGATTCTCGTGGGTAATTAGCACATGAGCCCTATGGGAAAAACATCTGCTCCTCAAACCAAATGGGATTACCATAGAGCTGTTGCTTTCTCAATGTGTATTCCATAAAATGGAACTTGGGCAAAGTTTATGGTTTGTTACTTCATCTGTAGTTTGCATCTTTTCTTTCAGTATTATTTAACATGTCCACCTCCACCTTTTTCATTCTCAGGAGAATCCAATTTGCTTATCAAGTTCTTTTTCTCTCTTTTTCTCTTCTCTTTTTTTTCCCTTCTCTTTCCCTTTCATCCAGATGGAATGCCATTTGCTTGGTGGGTTGGCCGTGCCAATGAAAAACATCTTTACTGGGGAGGATCTCTTCCGGGCATTCAACAGTGTGCATGTGGACTGGAAGAAAGTTGTCTGGATATGAGATATTTTTGCAACTGTGACGCAGATAGAGAAGAATGGTAATAATTTTAACGTGTGTAGTGGTGTCTGTGTGAGAGCTAGGGATAGGAAGTAGAGCAAGAAGGCTTAAATCGTTTCCTGATTCCAAGCTCAGGAAGTGTGAATGGCTAGAGTATGATCAAAGGAGAATGATATTCAAACTAGAATTTAGAATTCTGATTTCATCTCAAATTTCTTATTTGAACCAAAGACAAGATACCTGGCTAAAGCAGGTTGCTGGGATGGGTTATCTTCAAAAAATCTTTCTTGTTGAATGCCAAATCCAGTCATTTTATTTGTTTAAAAATTTCAATTGATTCAATTGGAGCATTGCATGAATAAAGGCTCTAGGAAGCTGGTACATGGGTATACATCAGAGCAGAAATTCAGGCATAGACAGCAAAATTCAGGTACAGACAGCTAAAGAACAATAAATCTGTACAATCAAAAAGACTTGTATTTTTCTTATGAAATGGTATATCTGTATGTGCCTTAACTTTCCTTTACATTGGGTCCCAAGCTTTTTAAAGTCCATGGGAAGCCTTCCTTTGGCTTCTGTAGGTTTTGGTTCAGTCTCTGTGGGATGTTTTAGACTTACAGTATGAACATTCAAAGCCTTCTTCGGGTTCAGACCTTTGTTGTGCCTGCATGAAGTAGCAAAGGCCACCTCGCAACCTTCTCCCATTCTCTGTACCTTCAGAGATTCTCCAGCTGCTGAGAGATAGCTGATGAACTTTCCAATTAATACCATACTTGTGTTGGAGGGGACAGAAATGCCAGATGAGTGTTGTTGAAATTACAATGTGAAACACTGAAAATACACGTGAAACCTCTGCTTCATCCTCTCTCCCTTCTGGACCAACCACTGATAGGAGCTGCTGCCCTTTCTCTAAAAACAGATATTTTAACCTCGAGTAGTTCAGAAATTGCAAATAATGGAAGTGGACAAGAAATGCCCTGCTGTAATAGGCTACTGTTTTTGAAACAGTACTGTGTTTGAAATAGTGTCCGAATCACCCCTGTGAAACCTTCACTTAAAGTAGAACTGGTAGAAAGGAACTGTAAGGGGTCTTGAAACAAACAAACAAAAAAAATCAGAAATTACTTGTCACTGTAAGTGTTGGGCTTTTTTGTTTGCTCCATGTGTGGCATTTGCAAGACGGCCTTATTTCCAGACAGTATGATTATTCGCTTGGACCCTTTATATGCGTGGGGTCACTATTCACTTTCAAAAATCATAGCTGTAAGGGGATTTCGTCAGGAAGATCGTTGTGTAAATGCTGGTTTATGAACGTGATTTGTATAGAACGGCCTGGCTGTGCATGTTAATCTATCTTTTCTTTAATGTTTGGTTAGCAGAAGCACTTTGGTGAGGTTTGCATATGAGCATCAGAAGCGTATGTTTTTACTGGTGCTTGGCTCTGTTCATAATCCACATTTCGCTTTTCGGTGAGCTGCTACTCAAGCAGAGCAGGGTGTGTTATGCTAGCAGACCACTGCCGTTGTAGTCTGAGATTGCAGACCAGTGCACCACTAGGCTGTACAAACCAATGCAAGGTGAAAGCTAAATGCAGTTTTATAATGTTTCAGCTGAGTCTCCAAGGGAAGTGATACCTAAGCACGTTATGCTGTGGGTGTTTATCTCCATTGCCCCCTACACCCAGTGATTTTGAACACGCAGACACATTTTGAACATTTTTAACACAGAAGGAGAAATCTCAAAAGTATTAGAAACTACACATTCTGTGAAAATTTATGCCAGGCTGAGGGGAAAAAGCCAATTAAAACCCACAAGAAGGAAGTTAAGGAAGCTTACACTTTTATTAGAGTTTGGAAAACCCTCATGGGAGAGAGATGTTGGAAACCATGCTTCATTAGCTTGGCAGCTCACAGATCTACTTGTTTCTTCTAATTTCATTATAATAACAGTATATGCATAGAAGTTTTCTCAGCTAAACTGCCTGCTGTTTGTTGATTTCGGGGTTCAGGTGTTTTGTTTTCATTTTTAATCCATTTGAAATTTGGACTTTGGTAGTATTCTAAATTGAAAATTGCCTTTTTAAAAGCTAAAAAATCCCTGACCTTTACAAAGAGTTTCTAAACATAAGAAATTTCATGCCTCTTGAAGATTGCTTTTGTGTTTCTCTGCTAGAACACTGACCCCCTGATACATAATGAGCATTTGAATCTGAAACCTGCTGAGATCTGAACTGTGACTTTAACCCGCTATACATTATAGTGGAAGGAACAAGACAGCCGTAGATACATTTATTTGCCTTAGCATGAAATAAAATGGGTGCTGCAGAGTGGAAAACCAGAAAATCATCTTCACTCCTTTTAGATAAATCACACTGCTCACTGCAGCTCCAAGGCAGGAACTCACTGGAATAGCTGGAGTGTCCTTCTGAAGAGGAGACAGGCTTAGGATTTTGCTTTGATTTGGTTTCCCTAGACTAAGTCTTGGGTGCAGAAGCAGGTACTAATTTCTCAGAGCAGCAAAAGAAACCAAAACCAAAGGAAAACAGACCTGAAAAAAGTCCTGAGCCAGGTGTTTGTCATCATACAATACTCACTTTTAGGCATGCTGACTTTTAAATGATATCTAAGCAGACACCTGAACCAGCTGCTATCTCTGGGCTCTTATTGAACACCAAGTTAGTCTCCCTGGAGTTATGCTAGCCAGATGAGCAGGAATATAATTGGTTGCATGCCATATGGGGAAGTCTTTTGCATTTTTCACCTTTCTTTTTATTAAAGCATTCTAGTGAAAAGTATCTTTTTCCATCCAGCTTCTCACCATACTTCCAAACTCTGCAGTATGATGACAGCTAATTCTGTTACAGCGGAATAGTGGACCATCTTCATGGTATTTGCTCAAGAATGGGAGAAGACCTCTGCTAAGGGAGCAGAGGTGTAAATTGTCACCCTGACCCAAGCAAGGGATGTGGACAGGTGTTAAACCTGACTTGACTGTAGTTTATGCATGACTCCAAAAAAGAGAGATTCCTGACTGTTGAAAGCTCTTGCTGGTGGGTGGGAACATTCATAGAAATCCAGTGGCTGCAAGCTAAAGCTAAATCTGGTTCAGCAAATGTTTTCTTTCTCTCTTCCCCTTCCTCAACACTGAGAATAGTTAATTGTTGGAACAAGTTATGTAGAGATGAGACAGCTTTGCCATAGCTTCAATCACTTACCTTCAAAACAATCGTCTTTCAAAACATAGGCCCTGTTTCAAACAGAACATGCAATCCTGATGCAGGCGTTATTGGGGAAAGGTGTTAAACTGATCTAAAGAATAAAGCCTTTCTGAAATGTAGACCAGGTTGTGTTATTTTAAGTCCATTCTAGAGATCCTTAAATACCTCTCCCATGTTGACCCTCGTCTCAAGCAAAATTCTTTTGCCTTGGCAATGAAAGTCTTACTGGTCACCAAACCTTTCATTTAAATGGGAGGAACCTCTTTCATGCCATGGTGGTGGATGACTGTCCTGAAGTCCATTTGCTACTTTGGTCTCTCTGTCTGGAATCTATTTTCTGCTTCAAATGCAAACACTTGGTTGAAGAGTCATCAAACCAAACCTATTTCTTACTGACTGCATTCACTTGGAAACCTTGTGAATTTGGAGAACTTTACAGCCTTTTATTTTGTTCAGAAAGAGTGGCATCTCTGGAAGTAATTTTGTACAGGAAGTGCAGGTGTCTCAGAAGAGTGTGGTGGACAGTGTTGATTCCAAGCAAAAGCTGATTGGCCATCTTTTATTTCTGTTTTCCAGTCTTGCTATTCAAATTGTAAGAGTATCCTCTTCTTTTATCTTCCAGAACAGCCTTTTTCACTGGGGAACTAAGCATTTGAGTCTTCCCATTCCCAAAGTAACACACCTCTTTGCCATGTCTTTGGGGTACTTCAAACAAGAAGAAAACCACAGAACATGAAAAGAAGGGGGGGGAGGGGGGGGCGAAGGAAAGGGACTATTGCTATTGCCAGAACCACTTTGGCTCCCAAAGATATATTGAGTATATACAGCTTTGTTTTAGGAGGAACAAAGCTATGTGGAAGCAAATGAAGCCCTCTTTGGATGAGCTACAGTTGTGCAAAGCTGTGCCAGACCCAGGATGCTAAAACTGGAAGGGCAGAAGAAAGCAGGGCAGAGAAACCCAGCCACTGGCAAGCCCAGATTTGGCAGGTTTTGTTTGCTCAGCCACTATCCCACACTCAATCCGTTCCCCCAGAAACAGTGCAGGCAACTCTGCAGAGCCTGTAAGCTCATAAATAAACCCTGCCGGAGGTGACCTGGCCTGTATAGAGCTGTCTTGGATATCTGCCTTCATGACTGCATTTGTCAACAAACTAGAAAAGCTGCCTGCAGAGAGCTGACTGTAGCAGGCCCCTGAGGTGTCAGGAATCAGTTCGTTACTATCATTACCAAACTCTTCCTCTGTACCTCTTCTCTAATTCAGCAAAATATAGCTACTGGATCTTGCCTTCAACTATTAGGTATGTCCCCTTCTGCTGCTGTTGTTTTCTTTACCATGACTCTACATTATTTTACCCAGTAAAGCATTTTTGGATGCAGCTGGTGGGTAAGATAGCAATTAAAAGGTATTACTTCAGATTATTAGTGATATGTCCTGCACAGGGCTCAAAACTTTTTCCGATGGAAGGCTGTTTCACTGGCCCATTCCTCACGCTGTTCATTGACGTCTGCTGATGATAGTATTCTTTTCCCCAAATGTACTGTGTTCACAAAAATCTGTACTGAATATCTGAGCTACTGAGGCTCAGACCCCACCAGAGTTTTCATTAATGTACAAGAAGAAAACTTACCAATAGGGGTTCATATGAGAAGAAATAATGTTTAATGGCACCAGTGCTCTACCATCTGTTAGAAAAAACATGGAAACAGCTACCTAGAGAGTATCAATTTATGGTGGCTTACGCTGTTAGGATACCATAGAGTGATATTTTTTTGAGCATGCTTTTATTAGTAGCCAGGAAGAAGGAAAATAGTCTCATAATGTTACCATCAAAATAGTTATTTGTCATTTACAGGTAAGACTAGCTGTGCTACACCTGAAAGCATGCAGTTGCTGCACTACCACCTTTAGCACTGCTGAACTTGCAGTATTTTTTTTTTCTTTTTTTCTTCGGCCCCTTCCCCCATACGTAGAGCATTTGTTTGGTGTGTAACGTGCTTCATAGCTTATTGAGAAAGTCCTTTGGATAGATACCAACGTTAACCTTCAGACATGGATAAATAGATGACATCCAACTGTAATACCCATAACTAAAAATATTTCAGTGATTTAATTTAATGGGCACTATTGGATTTGGTTTGGTTTGGTTTTGCTTGAGGGAAGTACAAATTAATACTACCCTTTATGCAAAGAACTCAGAGAAATATCTGTTCATTGAAGGTGCTTTCCACCCCCTTGAAAACATTCGGATTTTCATTTGAATTTGTGCTGAACTGAGTGCCAAGTCAGGTAAGCAGAAGGTCTGCTTCTCAAGTTTATTAATTTATTTGTACCATTTTCTGTGTATATAAGACTCCATTCAGGACAGGAAAAAAAAAACCTGCTTTGATTTTTGTGAAATCAGGACTTATCATTTCTGGCCAAGAAACATCACCCCCCAGGACCTTCCTGCAGGCAAGATCTACCCATAGTTCTCAATACTGAGAAGTGGTTCATCACATGGCAGAAAAGGCATGCTCGATGGAAGTGGTCACAGAGTGTTACGTGAAACTTGCTAAGAGAATTAAAGGCTAACCTGAGAAGCAGCTGTGGAAAACCAAATATAATCTGGTTTTAAGTGTATGTGAACTGCTAAATTAAAATACATATAAGTAAAAACTATATCTGGGAGCAAATACAAAAATAATTAATCTAATAAGACTTTATTTTTGTTCAAAAGACAAGCATGTGCACATCATAGTGCAGATGCTTTCTATCAGAAAATAGCACTTTTTGTTAGAAAGCTGCAGTACATTAAAAGAGATCCCCAAGCCCCCTTCAAAGAAAATTCCAAATGTTTTTTCCAGACCCTGGAATATTTGTATTTTGTAGTGCCACAGAAGTGCTACCAGGAAATTATCGTACAGGTACATGAAGCTCTCTTGCTCCTCTCTGAGGCATAGTACACTATAGTTAGAGGCTGCCATGGTGTACCACATAAAGAGAAGAGGTATCATGGTGTTTTGTGAGAAATGGAGTCTGAAATAAGTTCAGCTTCAAGAATATCAGGAATTTAAGACACTCAAACTTTAGCTCCCATGAGGGTCTGCGTAGTGTCTTCAAATCTCTTTTCTGCTTTTCTCAGATGAAACATCTTAAGTGTTGACTTTTCACCAAAAACTTGATTTCCCACCATGAAATAAGAATAATAAACTGCAACAATAGGTATGTTGTTCCTGTCATTAACACATTCTTTGAAGGGTAGAATGTTTTTCTGATAGGTTTGTATCTTCTGTATGAGAATACATGCCCTTACACAAGTCTTTTTTTCCCATGTGTGAGAGAATAAAATACATTAAATGTGCTGTTTGAGCTTCAAGAGAAACTTGATTGAGTTTTCAAGACATTAACATAAAAGTGAAGATTTTTATTAGTTCTAGAATATTTTTCTTTCTCACAGTTGAGCTATGCTACTAAAGTTCTCTGTGACACCAGCATATAACTAGTAAAAACTCAGTCATAAAATTCGATATAAAAGAACTTCATGCAGTATAACAGAATATCTAATAATCAATGCAGTTTTCAGAGATGTGGAATAGATATCTTTAAAATGTCATCATTTCATTTTTTTTGTAGATATCTTCAGTGGTAGCTGTAGGAAGATACTGATTTTTATTTTAATGCTGATCATAGATAGTCAAAAGACTGCACTATTTTCTGAACTAAAATAAATTTGCAGAAAACCTCCCTAAATATTTTATGATTTTTTTATTTTTATTTTTAAAAAAGTAAATGCCTGCTTAGTTATTCAGGTATATTGTATATTTTATGTCCTCTTTCTGTGCATCCTTCTGCCTTTCTTTCATTCATGCTGCCTAATCTTCTTCCTGCCACTCACTGAAATACCTTATTTAATTTTCTTCCTAAGAAATACTCAGATAGTTCAGCTTTTGTTTCAACTGTTTCATAATCTGTTGAGAGCATTTACACTAACTTTCAAAGACTGATACAATAAGCTATATGAGTATGCCACTGAGACACCTCTGTGAAGAGATTTGCAGACTATGTACTTTTGATTCATATATGGTATTTTTTCTTCTGAGTCTGAACTGAAGGTATCACTCTGCCCTATGCCTGGGAATTTCATCTTGCTGCACTTTGTCTGTAATTATCTTCATGTCAGACACCCACCGAAGCAAGAAAAAAATGTTAGGGTTAGAGAGGGTACCGCTCCTTTTCCCCTTGGAATTATGAGACAATTAACTGTGCTGCATGCAATTAGAAACAATGAAAAATAAATTAAATGTATGCAGCCTTTATTCAAAAAGATTAGAATACCCCCTCTATTTTTTCTAACATTAATCAAAGTAAAGCACTTAGCCAAGCAAACATCTGAGGTTGTGTGTCAGAGCACAGCTGAGTGTTCATCCTGATTATTATTTCTTTGTTTAAGTCCCATGTCCCTTCCTACAGCTGGAACTATAATGAGAAGTATGTTTGTGGAAGGTGGTATTACGAGCAGCATATAGGTAGTCTGGGATCTGCCTGTGATATCAGACTCTTTGGCAGGGTATCGCTCAAAAAGTGATACTGGTTTCCTGAGGCTTTGTGTCATACCCACCTGAAAGAGCAGTGGGTTTAAACTGGTGATTATTGGTGTTTTGGATCCTGTCATTGTTGCCATCCCCATGTGCAGCATGTAGTCTTTCACCTCTGAGCAGATAGATGACTTGAGTCCAGACCCTGCATGCAGATTGCTGGGCCATGCAGAGGCAGGGATCTTTTTCTCCAAAACTATTAACATTCAGCTCCATGAAGGGTGCTCTGCAAGGCTTATGTGCCCAGATGCACAGCAGACCTCAACCCTGAGAAAATGAGCTAGGAGAAGAAAAAACTTATCACTGGAGATAAGATATGGTAACACTTGCCTTTATAATCAATTGATAGAGAAATAACTTGAGAGGGAAGTTTGGCTCTGGTAAGATCAGGGTTGGATGCCTGAGGGACTCAGTTCAGTTCATGAAGTACAGTGGGATGAATGCACATCTGTATATTCTGCCAGAGTCAAAGCCACTGAATCAGCTTAGGGACCAGGCAGCTGCCATGAAATGCCGTGCTGCATTTTGGGGACAACAATTAGCCCAGCACACTCAGACTAAAAACAAAGAAATGATACTTTAGGAATCTTTCTTCCTTTTCTCTTCCTTTCTAGCAGCTGTGTGTAAGTTAGTCGCAGTTGAAGAATAAGCCCAGCTAATAGGAAAAAACCTGTAGTTTGACACAGTTAACGACCTGCTATGCGACCTGGACGCTCACAAGTCTATGGGGCTGGATGGGATCCACCCAAGCGTGCTGAGGGAGCTGGCCTGAGGGAGTTGCCAAGCCACTCTCCATCATTTATCAGCAGTCTTGGTTAACAGGGGAGGCCCCAGATGACTGGAGGCTGGCCAGCGTGACGCCCATCTACAAGAAGGGCCAGAAGGAGGATCCGGGGAACTACAGGCCTGTCAGCCTGACCTCGGTGCCGGGCAAGATTATGGAGTGGTTCATCTTGAGTGTGCTCAACAAGCATGTGCAGATCAACCAGGGGATGAGGCCCAGCCAGCATGGGTTCATGAAAGGCAGGTCTTGCCTGACCAACCTGATCTCCTTCTATGATCAGGTGACCCACCTAATGGACAAGGGAAAGGCAGTGGATATTGTCTACCTGGGCTTTAGTAAAGCCTTTGACACTGTCTCCCACAGCATTCTCCTGGAGAACCTGGCTGCTCATGGCATAGGCAGCTGAACTCTTCACTGGTTTAAAAACTGGCTGGCTGGCCGAGCCCAGAGAGTTGTGGTGAACAGAGTTCATTCCAGTTGGTGACCGGTCACAAGCGGTGTTCCCCAGGGCTCAGTACTGGGGCCAGCCTTGTTTAATATCTTTATCAATGATCGGATGAGGGGATTGAGTGAGCCCTCAGTAAGTTTGCAGATGACACTGAGCTGGGCGTGAGTGTTGATCTGCTTGAGGGTAGGAAGGCTCTGCAGAGGGATCTGGACAGGCTGGATTTATGGGCCAAGGCCAATTCCATGAGCTTTAACAAGGCCAAGCGCCAGGTCCTGCACTTTGGTCACAACAACCCCATGCGACAATATAGGCTTGGGGAAGAGTGACTGGAAAGCTTCCTGGCAGGAATGGACCTGGGGGTGCTGACTGATGGCCAGCTGAACATGAGCCTGCAGTGTGCCCAGGCGGCCAAGGCGGCCAACAGCATCCTGGCTTGTACCAGGAATAGTGTGGCCAGCAGGAGTAGGGAAGTGATCGTGCCCCTGTACTCGGCACTGGGGAGGCCGCACCTTGAATACTGTGTTCAGTTTTGGGCCCCTCACTACAAGAAGGGCATTGAGGCACTGGAGTGTGTCCAGAGAAAGGCAATGAAGCTGGTGAAGGGTCTGGAGAACAAGCCTGATAAGGAGCATCTGAGGGAACTGGGGTTGTTTAATTTGGAGAGGCGGAGGCTGAGGGGAGACCTTATCGCTCTCTACAACATCCTGAAAGGAAGGTGTAGTGAGGTGGGAGTTGGTCTCTTCGCCCAAGTAACTAACAATAGGATGAGAGGAAATGGTCTCAAGTTGTGTTAGGGGAGGTTTAGATTGGATATTAGGAAAAAATTATTTACAGTGAGAGTGGTAAAGCATTGGAACAGGCTGCCCAGAGAGGTGGTGGAGTCACCATCCTTGGAGGTGTTCAAAAAACTTGTCGATGTGGCACTTCGGAACATGGTTTAGTAGGCATGATGGTGTTGGGTTGACAGTTGGACTAGATGATCTCAGAAGTCTTTTCCAACATTAATAATTCTATATATCAGCCTTCAGTACTTCAGTTGCTGAACCAAAATTCCTACAGTCACGTAATGCAAAGGGCTGGTTCAGTGCAAACTCACTCTGCCAATTCAACCATCTTTGCAGTGTGCTGAGTCAGTTGCGTACCAGTCATCTCGAAGTTGGATCAGGTATTGTCTGGCTGCCCTGTGCTAACAGCATGCTGGATCAGGTGTCGCGCGTCCTCTTCCTGCTTGGATAAAGTATAAAGCCAGCAGAAATGCCATTATCTGTCTCCAGCTAACTTAACAGAAATGCAAACTTGGGCTTATACCTGATCCACATCAAATTCATCCTGCTGAGGAAACTCAGTAGAGCCCAATTTATATTAGTGCCCATTGGGCAGAATGTCAGCACTCTGCCTTGGCTTTACAATCATTCTGCACAACTGAAACACAGTTACAGTCCATACCAGACAGCGTCATGTATCCAAATACAGCATCATCAGGGGTCATTATTGTGTCTGAGCATAAAGCATGCATGTGCGCATATGTATCTTAAGCAGTGTATAGCCATCACAAGTCTTCTAGGTAATTCTGCAAAAGACCTTTCATCTTTAAGTAAGCATCTTTCAAATATTGCCTTGCATAAGGAATGCTGGGGATTTTGTCTGTGGTTAATCTGTCTCTTTCTGTTTGTTTATTATAATCCAGGACAAATGATACAGGCCTCCTTGCTTTCAAAGACCATTTGCCTGTAACTCAGATAGTCATCACTGACACAAACAGATCAAATTCTGAGGCTGCTTGGAAAATCGGCCCTTTGCGTTGCTATGGAGACAGTGAGTACTAGCTCCTCTCAATTTCCATAGGTACAGAATGTTCCCTCTTTCTTTTTGGTTTGGTTTGTTTGTTTTTTGGTTTTTTTTAAAAACATATTTATCTGATGAAAGGTGGCTTTCCATGTGCAGCTCGCAGCTGCTGGCCTGTGCCAATTAACTATAGAGAAGGGGGTTGTGTTTGCAGGGCAGTTCTGGAACGCCGCTTCCTTCAACACAGAGGCCTCCTACCTGCACTTCCCCACCTTCCACGCCGAGGTCAGTGCAGACATCTCCTTCTTCTTCAAAACTACCGCCATCTCCGGGGTGTTCTTGGAAAACCTTGGGATTAAAGACTTCATACGAGTTGAAATAAACTGTAAGTTTCACTGTCGAGAAATCTTAGTGTATTTGTCCAATTTGACAGATGCAGAAAAGAGGGAAGGACATATTTTCCTCTGTCTTGAGATGGTTGAATGTGCCTAAAGAGGGTAAGATGGAGGCATAAAGACTCATTAATCTAGACTTATATACATCTCCTGTCAGTTTCCCTGTATAGCATTGGTCATTGCACTTAATCTTGTCATGGCTAAGTTTATCTTTCTTAGACAAACCAGGTGACTGAATTTACTTTTTCAACACTGATATTATTTTTTTTTTTATCTTTAGAGAAAAAGCTACTGGTTAGATGTACCTCTAGACTGTAATTTTAGTTGAAAGATGCAAAATTTAATACAACTGCTCTGATGGTTACTTTTATTTCTGTATCAGCAACACATCCAGTCTGATGCAGCCCTACTATTTCAGAGGAACTCAGTGTGTATGGTATAGCTACTAGGTGAGAGTCTATGAAGGACAAGGTGCTAATGCAAGATAAGTCAGTCACGGTTGTAACGAGCCTTGAATGTTTCAAAATCCAGTAAGTGACTGCAGTACAACTGCTACTCAGCATATAAAGCAGAGTAGCAGGGAACTTAATTAGTGAGTTTTTGCCTCACTCCTGTTCTGATGACTTCAAATATTTATTAGTGACAAAAGCATACCATGGCTTTCCCATGAAATATGACTTCTGTATTCCGAATTCTGTCAAGCTTAGGAAAAACAAACTGAGTGCTATGCATTTTATAATTTACTTATAATAACCCCATAATAAAATTTAATAAAACAGGGCCCCAAGGCCCTTCGATTCATTAAACCAATGGTAAATGTCATGCTGCATTATCACAAGGTAATGAGGTATGATTTACTATTAATTGCACATCAAAGTCCAATTTGGTTGTTCTTCAGTGTACTGCATTTCATTCTCAGGGATATAGAAGTAAAAATATTATTTTGATATCAAATTCAACAAATGCTGCAAACAGCTAGGAGGATTGTTTAGTGAGAGCTTTTGTATGTGTATTAAATTTGTACTCCCAGAGAAATGAGTTATTTAAAAATTTGGGGAACATCTTATCTTTTAAACTTAGGCTTCTCATTAATAGTTTGGTGTTGTGTTTCTTGCTGCCAGATGGAATTTGCAGCCTAAAGGCCTTGTATCAAGGAAGTTCCACAGACCAGCTGCTTCGAAGGGAAACAGGCTTTTAACAGATGCAGGGGCTCAGAATAGGTCTTTGTCTATCCCTGTGGAGTGTTTCCTATCTTAACTATCTAAGCAGCAGCTTCCAAAAACAGGCATATCCAGTTTGTTGGGCTAGAAATAACAGGTTTTTATGAATTTTCATTCCACAGCCTTCTGGTTGTGCAGTCTGTGAACCTGTTTCTTTGTCTTTTTGGTGTATTTAGCATTTTAGGAAAAGGAAAAACAAGAGTGTTAAAAAGTTCTGGCCCCTTTCAGGCTTCCAGCAGAGCAAGATGGACTCCTTTATATGGCTGTTGTTTTTCAATTATCATCCTGTTTCTAGGAGCCTTACTGTCTCTGGACATGTGTTACATGTAACCCTTTAGGTTAGGATCACCAATTAACTAGTTTTGCTCATCTGTTTTTCCTTGCTTCCTGGGTCAGGCTTATTCAGGCAAACGAATCCTTATAGGATGCTCTCTCACCATTTGCAGCCGAGTTCTGTAATTGTTAAGTGCATGTATTTTGAAAGATTTAGTCAGAAAGAGCTCCTTCATCCTTTCCCCTATCTTAGCATTATTTGTCCAAAATCTTTTGATACCATTCTGTGACTTTTGTACAGCATCTGGCACTTTTACTTCAAAAAGAGAATAAACTACTATTTCTAGAGCACAGTAATTGTTACAGCAAAAGCGATGGGTACTCATAGCCAAGCATAATCACAGCAGAGATCAAACAGTGAGGCTGCAGGCTTAGATTTATGTATAAGCTGCTGTGTAGGAGGTGGGAGGTAAATGATGCTGTACTATTTGCTGACATAAAAGTTAATGGACCCTATATTTATGTAAAATTTCTTGGTGTCAAAACCATGACTGAATTCAGACCTTCACTTCTTCTTCACATCTGTTTATCTATTCCAGCCCCCAAAGAGATCACCTTCTCCATAGATGTTGGGAATGGCCCCACAGAAGCCACTGTGCAGTCTCCCACACCCCTGAATGACAACCAGTGGCACTACGTCCGAGCGGAGAGGAACCTCAAGCAAACCTCTCTCCAGGTCGATAGCCTCCCCAAGAAGGTCCTGGAGGCACCTGCTGAAGGACACTTCCGCTTGCAGCTCAACAGCCAATTATTTGTAGGTAGGGACCATTTAAGGGTTTCTATAGATATGTACAATATTTCTATGTCCGTACCTCAGTAATGTTATTGTTTCACCATTGAGCTTGCATGTGGTGACCTAATTCTGCTTTCTCTTCTTCCACTCCTTTGTAGGCAACACAAAGTAAACCCAAACTACTGCCTACAAGCACTCAAAGCACTAACCATAGTTTGACCATACTATACTAGATGGCATTTTTAGGGTCTAAGATTGCTTAAAATATATTTATTGCCAAATAATTCATAGTATTTCTTCTTGTGCAGCACTGACTGTGCAATTTTCTGTAGGAAATGTGATCTCTCTTTTGAGATGCAATGTAAAAGGCACAAATTTGTCATTTAAGTTTCTGGGACAAAGCCTGATGACAGTATGGTCTTGAAGTCTGTTCTTTCAAACATGCCTGCCAAAACCCTTATTTGGCCATAGAGTGCATGTGTGAGAGAGCTATGAACACAGCCAAAGCAAATACAGTTATTTTAACTAAAGGTGATTTTCTGGGGTGGGGGAGAACACAAAAAAAAAAA
>VZTL01003638.1:16169-30393 GCA_013400535.1 Scopus umbretta
AAAGAAAAAAAAAAACAACTCTCTGAATATAGTTTGTTTCCCTATCTTCCTTGCAAATAAAACCTAGATCAGAACCATCTTGTATTTGATAATATAGTCAGAGATTACAAAGGGACTTCTCCCTTTTCTATATTCAGACACTGTCTTTCTGAGTAATCAGCTCAGTGATGGAATGGGTTGTAACCTGCTTCTTATTCAGGGCCACTCAGGTAACTACAGATTCTTTCCTTAAAATGGATTCTCTTACTTAGCTGACATGCCATAGCAAACCTCAATCTGTCAATCCATTTTAATAAAGTATAGCTGTGTATCCACACCCTTTGATTTAAGAATATTTTGGTGTATTTATTTGAGCTTTTATAGTGTATGTGTGCAGCAATTACTGGGCTCTGAACATAAGGAATGAATATGTTAATAAATAGATACAGCTGTATCAATGGCCAGAGTCCTTCCCACATAGCTGTTGACTTTTACGTAAAATGATCTCTGATATACTCAGCCAGAGGAAAGTTCATTGAAGAACTCACAGAAGAGAGGCTTAAGACTGTCACAGTGCAAGATTTCTGTTTTCTGGTATGAAGCATGCTGCTAATCCTTTGTTTCTCAAATGCTAAGACGATCCTAAGAACATGTTCTGTGGGAGGCCAGGCCTGAAGGCAGTAGGGTTGGGCTGCTAGACACCTTAGAAGCATCAGAGAAATCTAGGCAAGGTACTGTTTCCAGTTAGAAAACTTAAAACATTTAATGCCTGGATAGACTTTTACAAATTTTTGGTTGTGTCATTTTAAAGGAGTGAAAATTAAGGATTTATCATAAGTCATCTATCAGATATGTCATATATATAAGCTGCTTACCATCTCACATCTGAAAAGCAATATCTGCCTATAAGCTTGCTTCTCTGCCTCAGCAAAATAAACAGGTTACCTGAACGAACGTCATGGTGGTTTAAAAGTGACATAATTGATGAATTACATCATGGAAATCCATGGTAGTTAAGGTTCTCAACAGAGAAATGTGCCAACAGGAACCCTGGTCAGCAAAGACAATGCAAAGCCCTGCACTTGGAGCAGAATAGTATCTTGCATCTGTACAAGCTGGGGATTGAGTGGATGGATAGCAGCTGTGCAGAAAAGGTCCTGTTGGTCTTGGTGCAGAAGTGAATCTGTACCTCATCTGAATGTAGCCATGCCTTGAGGAACAGGTTGGACCAGCTGATCTCCAGCAGTGATGTCCAACCTAAATTTTTCTCTGATTGTGCTTAATATTTACAGTAAAGTCTAGGACATAGTTACTTTATCTCAGTCAAGAGGTGAAAATTTCTCACTGTGCAGTAAATAGATTGCATTCAGTTGCCCATCCTCACTTTTACTGAACCCTGAACAAAAGGGACAGAATACCTAATGTTTAGGAGGGCTTTTTCAGCCCATAGCTCTACCATATTCAAGGCCAAAACTGTCCGTGACTTTCTGAGTTTTCCTAAGAGCAGTCAGAAGAGATGGAAACTTGGGCAGCCTCCTGATTCTGACACTGTTTGTCCCTGGGTGCTCCAGGGAAAGGTGGCAGAAGTCCAACAATACACAGATGTGGCATAATTTGACTCTACTGAAGGTCACATTCCAATCTCTAAAAAGAAGTAACAGATTTAATACCTCAACCATGCAGAGTGAATTTTATCCCATCTGAAAAACAGATGCATAAACAACACTGTAAAAAGGAAAGAAGTGGCAGCACATAATATTACTCCCTACTCCCGCTATAATCCACAACACATTTGTTTCTGCAGCATTCTCAATACTGACAGTGATTAAGGGGTTTCCAAAATTAGTATGCAGATTCTTAAGTAATAATCTATATAACTGAGGTGATTTGTTATTTTAAACATATTCCAAATATTTTTTGATTGAATGTCCCTATTTCATTCCGTTTAAACATGGAACTTTGTTTCCACACTGGAGGTAGCTAGTCATTAAGATATAACCTTTTTTCTTGATTCTTCTCCAGAATCAATTCAAACACTTTGTAAATCTCATAAATAAGGCTCAATGTCAAAATTTAATTTGGTTTATTTATCTTCTGGAAGGATTTATTGATCCCTTGGGATGAAGGAACTATATTAGTATCATGTAGCATTATGACGATGGTCAAATGGAGACCCACTGTACCTTTCAAACTATGATTCTTTTCCAGTTGCTTCAGAGACATCAGCCTATATGCAGTCTATGTGAAACGGTTTTCTGTCTTTTCCTTTTAGGGAGTTATATACACATATAGGGAGTAGATCACACATATAAAATAAATCTGGACATTTGTAAAATTTGACTACAGTCGCAGTTGACATATAACATAATTTTAAAGGAGTTTTGCTGATTTGGACCAATTAATCCCTTGTCAACTGTTTCTGCCTGTTTTTTGAATGAGTTATTTACTTCTGTTTTGGCCAGATTTGTCCTTCTTAACCCAAAGCCCAGATATAGTTAGGACTGTAAGTAACAGAAGAATATAGATCTTGAGTTTTTATGTTAGTTTGTTGGGTTTTTTTAAAAGTTGTCCTGTCAAACAGGCTTTTTATTTTCTATGATTTACAGTGAAGAAAGTTGAACAAAAGCCTTCTCCAGCAATGTTAACAGAACAGTCAGTTGTAGGCAGTCACGGAGCTATGGTTCATTTACTTCTGATCCAGCAATACTGACACATTGTGAGGAAGTTAATCAACCTTTAAATACTTCTTAAGGATGGGAGTAAAGAAGGCCTGACTTTCCTTGGAAGTTTGTCTTCAGAATGACTGACTTAGGTATTTTAGGAGATTTAGGCTTTTACCAAAGATTTTCCAAAGACTAAGCACAGTGAAGGATTTTTCTTTTATGTGCGCAGGTTCTTCCATGTCCAGTAAGGGATGAATTCACATTTCTGTCTTCCTGAGTGGAGACCTTGATTCTGTTTCTCTCTTTTTTTACCCTGCTATCAGTTTTCTTGAAATACAGGAGAACATAATATTCTCTCTCCTAAATTTGGGCAACAAATTAAAAAAGACTGAATTCAGAGATAAAAATATACCACACATGAGCAAATATTCTGTTCCATAAGAAACCAAACCAAAAAAACCTAAATCACAACAACTGTCTAGTCCTTTTAGACAGAGAAAACACTGACTGTGAACTAATGCAAAGCAGCATCCTGAAGACTGAAAAATGTGAACTTGAGTTGTCTCAGATGGACACTAACTAATATATAATGACAGCAAGTTCAGTGTTTGGATGTCATGGTTGCTTATTCCAGCAGAGAAATCCAGATGTGCAGAGACTGTGAGTCCCACCATGACTTACATTGTCCCTATGTAATTTTGAGTTGTGCATGTTCTTGAACTTAAGCCTGTCTGGGTCATTGCTAGGGTAAAAAACAATTTTCAAGTTACTCTACGTACTTAGGTGTAACCTAAGTGATTGAAGTTCTTAAACTGCATTTCTATGGAGTATCTCTTAATGATAGGCATGTCTTACTGGGCTTGAACTCACATTACATTACTTGGATTAACAGTACTATTTGTGAGAAAGCTTCTTCACTCACTTCTGGCCTTCATAATCATAAAGTAGTCAGAATTCATTATCTGCACACTAATGCACCCCAAAATACTTCCATTTTGGAGCTGGTACAACATTGCAGATAGAGAAGTTCACACAAGTTTTACATATCCTGGAAAGATCACGTAGTGATTTCTCTTTACCCCAAAGTCTCTTTTATACTTCAGTATTGTATAAAAGGAACTGATAGAGCTGAGAATCAGATTCTTCTTCCCATACGCTCATACTATTCATTGTATTCACAGAAATGCTGGAACTTGGGTGTCATTTCTTTCCATACCACCTGTTCTCCATTCAGTTCTGTCCTGCCTCCTTTCATTGCCCTGTTTTGTGTTTGATTCAGTGGTCTTGGCTGTTCTTGCATCTCGTTGACATAATGTCTGCCCTGCATGTCTGTCTCTGGGGGATGTTCCCCCTGGGGTAGCAGAACCTAAGCATTTGCTCTGGCCAGCACGCCACATGACATGTGGAAGAAATCATCATTGCCTGACATTCCCAGTATTCCATTGCAGTGACGATTTCATACACATGCTCTTCAAAACAAACCGTAGAAAATGGCTGCCTTCTAATTGGATTTGCCTGGAGATAAAACTAAAAGGAGGGGAGTCAAAATGGAGATGTTCAAATCTAATCCCTCTCCTTTTATCTCCTCATCCATAGCAACAAAAGCGACAGGATTCAAATTCGCAGTTCTTGTTTTATTACATCACTTCCTATAAATATCTGACTGTATCCAATTATGGTTTCTCTCTGTTATGGAGAAACTGTTCTGCATAGTCAGTGAGAGAAAAAAGTGTAGATTAAGTAATGTTTGTAGGACTAGCTGTTGTGTTAAACATGTAATCGACTGACAGGACACAACTATTTATCAATGTAGTACCAGAAAGAGTTTTTCTACAGCAACACTTGTTGAAGTAACTTAGAATAAAGACAGAAAGTCTGCTTAAGGCCAGCATTGGCACACATGGAGTATGGGTCAAGCTTCTGAAATAGCTTTCTGTGTGTGCAAATTGGAAGGAAGAAATGACTTTTCATTGCCACTGCACTCAAAATAAAACAAGCCTGGATTTTAAAGCGGCCTAAAGGAGTTAGAAAACTATTTCTCACTTTCTTTCACTGGGTCTTGGGTATCTAATTGCTTTAGACTGCTTTACAATCCTCAGTCACAGCATGGATATCCTTGCACCTGGCTATGGTCCTTCTGTAATTTAAAAAAATTACAGTAGAAGGAGCAAACCCCAAACAAATGTACAGGTTAGATAATATCAGCTGCACCAAACTACCCAGCAACAGGCCAATTTGGCACATTACTTGCTCTGAAGGGCCAGGCAAAAATCATTCCTTTCAATGGACAGTTGCTTTCAGCATTTAAAATGAGTGACATCCTTTTGGATAGTGCAGCTGTCTCCCGGTATATCCCTGTGGTCCTGGAGGAGGTGTATCATCATCTCCTCTTGTAGTGTAGTCTGAAATGAAACTCTGTCTTATGTAGTGGTGAAGGTGTGACCATAACACTCCAGTATGGGGAGGGGAAAGACAGTCCTTACAGCCCTCTGAGAACAGGATTTGCACTCAGACTGGTAACATCAGAGAAGCAAAATACAAATTCTAAGTATTTAATTTGATGCATAAAGCCTCGATCAGAACTTTTTGTGCTATTCATTTGGTATGTTAAGGAGACTAGCAAAGTTAAGTAATTGGGTTCCTGGTTTTGTCTTGGGAGCAAGGAATCCTTGGGTTAATCTTCTCCATCTGTTGTAGACAGTCCAAATGCAACATACTCTAGAGGGAGTCAACATCTGAGAAACTTTATTGGGAGACAGAGAAAGGGAAAGAGAGAAAAAGAAGGAGCATACTTTTTTTACTGTTGTTGTTTTTAAAGGAATCTGTGACCCTTTGGGATATTTTGGAGGCCAGGAAGACGAATTAATGCTTAACTCCTTGTGTATCAGGACTGCTTTGTAAAACTTTCAGTTTGAGACTAGCAAGTGTGACTTGGATGTCTTCTGAGGAATATCGTAGCAAGTTCTCCTACACCTGAGTAATTATGATTCTTACATTCCTATGCCCTTTCCTTTTCTTTGTATCAGTTACATAAAGCAAGAATGTTCCTAATACTTATTCATACTGCTTTAGCCTTCCTAATCCAGTTCTTACAAACAAAAAAAAAAAGTCCTTTGGTCTTTAAAGCAAATCCTTAATTCATTGATAGAATGTTAATTATTTAGCCAGTTGTGTCAACAAGCTAACTATGAATGCTCAGTTGTGAGCTTCTTACACCCTCATCTCAGCCTCTCTCTTCCTTGCCCCAAGGCTTCTCAGTAAATTTCAGCTGCATAAATACCTTGTTGAAAACAGCATGGCGTATTTGACTGTCACCTCCACTCAGCAAAGAACACCCTTAACCCTGTTGCTCATGGTCCTGAGGCTTATCGTAAAATCTGTTTTCCTGAAAAAAAAACATTTAGGTCACATCCATGAAATTGTCCAGTCCAACAGGCCTGTTAGAATTGGAAGAATCTGCAAAGCCTAGTTTGGGGAAGAGTTTTGTTTGTTTGTTTTTGGAATGTATTTGAAGATTAGGTCTAGTCAATTGAAGAAAACTGCCCAAATGCCCAAATGATAAACAGATTTGCTTCTACTGTGTGGATCTCAGATCATGTAGATGGTCTCTGTTAAGCTCTATACTCTCCAGACATTAGAAGAGGAGAAGTGTGAGAAACTTACTTTACATCATTTTCCAAAGTGCTTAAGAGATCAGTAAGAATATGGGTATTGCAATAAACATGACATCCGTGGAATAATTAACAATAGTTTGTACTCATTCTTTAAATGTTGCAGCTGGAATTTGTATGTGTGCAGAGAGAAGAGGGAAGGAAACTGTCATTTGTCTTTGTAATATTTGTGGTTACCTCCCATGCAAAACAAAAAAGACTAACCAGTAACCTTAAATGGAGAAATCACGTTTCTACTTATTTGGACATTACTGAAAATTCTGTATGGTTTGTTTGGTTTTGGAGCAAAATCTCCACAGAAAAGGATTGTTTATACACAGTGCAGCAAATGCAGAAGGCCTACTTCTTGTGCTCAGAAGGACTTTAAAATAAATGAGCTAACATTTGCTCACCTGAAAAGAATAACTCACTAAAGAGGAATTTGAAAATATTTATTTCTCTGAGAAATGCATCATAAAATGAGCATGAAATAAACGTGTCTCACACGTACTATCTATAGTTCTGTCCTAGTTGCAGCTGGGGTAAAGTTAATTTTGCTCTTAGTACCTGGTATAGCGCTGTGTTTTGGATTTAGTATGAGAATAACATTGATAACACGCTGATGTTTTAGTTGTTGCTCAGTAGTGCTGACACTAGTCAAGGACCTTTCAGCTTCCCATGCTCTGCCAGGTGCACAAGGAGCTGGGAGGGGGCACAGCCAGGACAGCTGACCCAACCTGCCCACAGGGCTATTCCTTACCATGTGGTGTCACGCTCAGTATAGAAACTGGGGGGAGTTGGCTGGGAGGCAGCGATTGCTGCTTGGGAACTTTTTTCCCGGTTCTCTCCCCCCGCCCAATGGGGTGGGGAGGGTGAACAAGCAGGTCTGTGGTGCTTAGTTGCCAACTGGGGTTAAATCACGACAAGTTCAATTATTCTAATTCAAATCCAGTATTTCTAGTATTAGTGTACCAGAAAGAAAACTATGCTAGAATGGTATAGCAGAACAATAGGGTTTTGGTAAGATTGTTTTTCAGACTGTTGCTTCATTCTCTTAGTTTGCTGAAGTCTTGCTTTAATTAACCAGTTTATGAAAAAACCAGATGTTCTTCTGCAAGGGCTTATCAAAAGTTGTAATCTCTTATCTCATGCATTTTGATATAGACCCAACTTCTACAGAAGAATAATTTGGAAAGATAACTTCTTTCACACTATTTTTGCAGGAGAATCCCCAATAAACCTAGCATTTCAGCACCTACAAATGCTGCTAACTCCTGAACCAGAATTAGATTTCTTAGCAGCAATTAAAATTGCAGTATTTTCAAAAGCAAAATGTTGGCAACTGCCAAACAAAACCTACAATAAGAAAAATGGCGATATTTTCACAAAGTACTCCAGCAATCATCTTTATTATCATTCTCAAAGAACACGTCTTATGGGCAAAAGTATCTTCATTGTAACGCTGTTAACAATTTCATTGGGCAGGTAAGAAGCTAGTTGGCTTGTAGAGACTGAACTGCCCTCTTGAGTAGATCAGTACAGCTCTGGTCTTCAGGAAGAAATGCAATTATGTTTAACAATTGTAATAAATAACACAACTGTGACCTGAACTCATGTTTCTTGCCTACAACAACCATTCACATGCAACATCAGGCTGAGCAGTCATGCATAAATTCTGAGTCAAGTCATTTCCCTTCAGCCAGCAGGCCTGGTGCTGAACTTGATTCATCCCTGCTATCTGGACTCATCAGCATGTGTAACTCACCTGCTGTTGGGATTAGAGTGTTATTTATATTCTGTACTATGGCAACAAATAGAAAAAAAAAACATTTTAGGTTTGGGTTTCTCTTGTATTAGGTGATATGCAGACATACGATAAAGAAGCTAATCTTTTTTCCCAAATGAATTTGCAGTTTAAATGCCAGACAGGGCAGTAGATAAGGCAAGGAAGAGAAGAATGGCAACAAGAAAGTGTCACATACAGATTTTTAGTCCTTTCATAAAGACAAATAGAGATCTTTAGTTTCCAGGGCTGTCCATCTGTCATCTTTTGCCACTGTATGCATTGATATATAATAGATAATATTTTTTAAAATTCATGGATTCATATTTGTACCTCTCAATTGGACTTCAGGGCTTTGATTACTGTGCAGACTCACCAATGAACACATGCTCTTTTTTCTCTTTTTTCCAGGGGGAACAGCTTCCAGGCAAAAAGGCTTTTTGGGATGCATTCGATCTCTGCATTTAAATGGACAAAAACTTGACCTTGAAGAGAGAGCTAAAATGACACCTGGTGTTAAACCTGGATGTCCAGGACATTGCAGCAGTTATGGTAACCTGTGCCATAATGGAGGAAAATGTGTGGAGAAGTATAATGGTTACTCCTGTGACTGTACCAATTCAGCCTATGAAGGCCCTTTCTGCAAGGAAGGTAGGCAGGGAGCTTTGATCCTAAGTCCTTAGTGGTCTGTGAATTACAGCACAATTTTTTCACCCATGTCAGCTTGGTGTCCCCCATGTTACAAGAAGACATTCTAATATCAGCTGTTCCTTCAGTATTACTAAGTGTTTATCTTAAGCAGGCTGTAATGCCTCCTTCTGTTGACTTCCATGATGGCCTCAGAAATTAAAATGGTGTTAGTTGTACTGTTAAAGTTACCAGCTATATCCCACTGTGATTCTTGTATTTGATTGCATATAACTTGGCCCAGACATTAACAAATAGGGCTGAAATTTTTCATAACAGTTGTCTGCCCATGTCTGAATATATAATTTCCTTGGTTTTAAAACTCATCCAGCTTTGTGCACCTTAACAAAATCTTGAGAGTTTTTCTTTACAGAGTTTTGGAGCAATGATGTGACAAAAAGAGGTAGTTTTTTGGGTTTTGCCATTTCTGTGACAACCCATCCAAACATTAAGAGATTTTAAAAATAAGCATGAAGCATGCAGGAGAAGACTAATTTGCATGGTTCAGTCCCTGGTGAATGTGTCCTCACTGAACCTATCTGATGGCTTGTAGGAGATGTTGCCAACAACAGAAAAAGGAGCAGGGCAAATAAAGAACATCCAATTTAGATAGCATGCTCTTTGGGAGAGGGAAGAACTAGTAAAACTCCTGCTTAATAACAGCAAGGTGCAATGTGAGTGTTTTAATTTCCACAGCTGCCACTCATCTCACAAATGCAACAGGTTTACTAAGTGGGCAGCATCATCTGCTGGTGTAAATCGGCTTAGTTGTACTGCAGTTCATGGAACTATGCTCACTTACATGAGCTGAGGATTTAGCACTGATGCCATGAGAGGCGCATTGAATAGCCACATAGTGTCCTGCTAGGAGATGCTGCTGTGGAGGGGGAGCTGCTTTATTGGAGAAAGTACTTGCGGTCAGTCTGTAGCTGAAGATATCACCATCCTGACTTTACTGTGCCTCACATTAGAAAAAATTGTTGTTATCTGTGTATTTCATGCCAGACTATGTTTTGTTTATTGAAAACACAAGCATGAGTTCTCAGGATCTGAGCATGCACAGGTAGATGTTTCTTGTCTTTTGGAGCTACCAAAGACAGCTTCCCTTACTGGCTGTCTTCAGGATAATGAGTTGCTTTAATAATTACTTTGTTTAAAAAGGAGACTGGTAAGGACAAATATATTGTCTTTACTGTGGGGGAAGACAGAGAATATTGCCTTACATGTCAGCTGTCAAAAGATGGTGAACCAAGCATGTATTTGTCTGACAGACATTTTGACCTGTTCCATCTTGTGGAAGTCTGATTCCAGCATTAAACCAGTTGAATTTAGAGGCCTGTCTCCGTACACTGTCCTTCTCTCTGCCAGACAAACAGACTGTAAGGAAGGACACAATGCTTGTCCAAATTAAGGAACAGTGATGTCAGCTGCGTCAGGGGCATTTTGCAGTGTTCTAATTCTGAGGCAGTTGGCTCGTGTCTGTGCCTGTCTGGAAGATCTGAAAATGCAGTAGCTGAAATTATTCCCTTGGTTTATATATGCTTTCAGAGGTTTCTGCATTATTTGAAGCTGGCACTTCTGTAACCTATATTTTCCAAGAACCTTATCCTGTCACAAAAAATGCAAGCACCTCAAGCTCTGCCATTTATGCTGATGCTGTCATGTCCAAGGAAAATATTGCATTTAGCTTTCTCACGGCACATACTCCAAGCCTTCTTCTGTACATCAACACCTACTTTCATGAATATTTGGCTGTGATTCTCTCCAAGAATGGTAAGTACTCTTAATTTGCTACCAAAGGGAGACCAGTGTAACTGTGTTAAGGTTTTTTGGGAGAATAGTATAGAATTCTTCACTGATTTAAGTTCATTTCTGTGTCTGCAACTTTATCAACTTCATGGTATTCAGTTCATGCAAATGGCCATCACTCTTGTTTATGTCCCTTTATTTGGCATTCAGTGCTACACTTGCCTATTCAGTCTTTGAATAATTATGGTATTGGGCCTTAAAATGTACTTTGACTTTCATTTGGCAAGACTGTACAATAGCAATTCCTTGCTATGTATTCCACACTGAGCTCCATTACGCCTCCAAGATAAGGAAATGAGAAATACCATGAATGTACAAGAACATTTGATGCAGAAATGTATTACCGTTTTGTTTTTTGCATTCTGTCTTGGCACACATATTCCTCTTCACTGGGTTGTTTCAATGGAATGTGGCTAGTACATCTGAATATTAAAGCCAGAAAATATAAAAGTTTTCTAGGTTCACTGACCCAAATATGAGATTAAATCCATCTTCTGTTAGAAGGTACATGGTGTGGGGACTTTTTGAAAACATATGAAGATTTTAGGGGGATAGGCCTTGAGTATTCGCAGTAGGACTCTGGCTCCTGAGTCTTTGCAGTGCTTTCAGAAAAATCACTCCAGACAAACATAATCCTAGACAAATGGGGATGTTTAAATTATTCAAGAGTTATCAGGCACTGGAGCACTGGAAGGGATGAGTAAGCATATTGGTGAGTCACTAGCCTGTGGCAGAACAATAGAAAGTTAATGCTATGTGGTTGAATATGTGCATTTGACCAAACGACCCAGACCACTCTGAAGCCTTGCAAATTCCAAAATAGCTAAAGATTTCAAGTACTGTCTAATGAAACTATAAGGAAAAAAAAAAAAAAGAAAAGGGTTTTATTCTTTATATGGGCTTTGCAGTGGCTTATCTCCTGGTTATGTTATGTGGCCAGCAATTGGGCTGGCATGGGATGAGTATCCAAATCCCTGGGAGGGGTATCTGGGACAATATCAGCCTGGACCCGTCTCCCTTAAATGAAGTCGCAGCAGGGAGGAGGGACTACTGAGGAAACCCTCTCTCCTCTCCCATCCAGTCCCAGATTTCCATCTCTGCTTTGCTCTCAGAAGCAAGTGTTTATAATTTTCAGATGTATGCATATTCCAGTGAGTAGCTCCAGGGTGGCAGAGGTTAGCCCCTGCTGAGGTGAAACCTTGGAATCTGCTTCTCAGTTACACTTAGGTCTCTTGATGTCACTCAGGCAATCGAAAATAACTCTAAAGTGAATGAAAATGTAATATCCATTTAAATCACCTTTACTGCTGCTGGAGTAGTATAAAATGACTTTAGAAACATGAGTCAATTGACTTTTATTGAAGAAATGCAACCATAAGCAAGCTATAATTGTGAAGTTCTGGAAGGGGGGGAGGGGTCTTGGATGGTGGTTGGGGAAGTCATTGGGATCAGGACACTGGGATCTCTTGTGGCAGCTTGGCAGGAGCAGAGATAAGCCTTGCATTTTGGAAGCTGCACCATCTGGAGATCTCTGCTTTGGTTTAGATGGAGATAGGTGAAGCAGTTCTCAGCACACTCAGGCAATTTAAACAGTGGTGCTTTTCTCAGATCTGTACCTCTATTTACACACTTGTTAAATGAAGATAATAGTTGTCTAGAGCGTTGGTGAGATGTCAGGCTCCAAAACTCTGGACTATAAAGTATAGCACTATATGCAAAGAATTATTAAGATAACTAGCTCACGTTGGTTAACCCCTGAAAATCTCTTTCTGGGTTACTCTGTGCATGCTTCTGTGTCATACTGGCAAGACAGTCATTTCAGTCATGTATATTCTCTGCCTTTTGACCCAAAAGTAATCATTTTTTAAATCTCATATCCTCTTATTTTTTAGTCTTGTTAGAATTGAAATTATTCCAATTCAAAGAGAGTTCAGATATGTTACTCTTTCTTCCTCCAAGAGGGTTATGCTTGCCATAAAGTTACTGGACTATGAATAACAACATCCTTTGTAGCGTTAAAAGTGAGGGCAATTCCTTCTCCCCTATTGGCTTATTTTTGAGGAATCCTGCTGAGTCTGACAGTGTGTAGTAGGATCTAAGGAGGTCCCTGCTGGATAACTGATTGGTTAAATAAAGGTTAGGCTCCTGGTGAAATGAGAATGGGAATTCTCACTTAACAGGTGAGCAGTAATATTAGTTGCCATAATCCCAAGACCCCTTCCAGTTGTTAAAAAACTATATTGGAAAAGTCTATGTATACTTTGCATTTTGTAAGTATTTTTCAAGCTACTGCTCATGTATTTTGTTATTCCTCTTTTCTATTAGCCACAAAATAACTAGGAAAATTATTATTTAATAAAAGTGACAATGAGAAGAATGTTTCTGGTAATTCAGACTTCCCGTGTTAAACATTTAACATAAAATAAATGAAAGTGTCTGCAAGGCTTATTCATAGTTAGACTATATTAAAAGGGGCTTATATGAAAGTGAACTTGTATAGGCAACTATGGTCTAATCCAGCCAGGTGTGAGATGTTTCCTGTAAAATCAATTGGTTTCACTAAAATTAATAAATAATCATATTTAACCCCAACACACTTTGGATTGTCAGTCTGTAAAGAATATCATATCATTACAGACACTAGAACTATGGTAGTAAAATGATTCATTTAAAATTACCCCAGTGTCAGGTCTGGGAAAGGAAATAAAAACTCCCCATGCCCACTCATGGCTTCACCCACACAGATCAATGCTGCCCACACAGAAAGCCCTTCCAGTGCTTGTAGCCTTAGAGCGCAGGTGGCTTATAAAGGAGGTAAAGTTGTGACAGATGTTGGGTACCACCATATGTTAAAGCATATGTAGAAGCTACAATTCTAGACCTATACAGTTGACCTCCTGCTATAAAATAAAATGCTCAGTAGTGCCTAGTAGCTAATATTTCTAGAAACAATTCCCACCCAAAGAACCTATGTATATCATAAGGTTGTTCTTATCTCTGATCAATTGATGCATATCCTGGCAGTTTATGGGTAAGTTTTTGAAGGTTGATGGTTTTAAAGATGGCTTAAGGATTCTTTCTGCCATTAGTTAATACTTATGTTTCTAAATCATACATGTGCCTTTGAAAATTGTATGCAATAACTTAGCGTTGTCCTCTCCTTCCCGATCTTACGTATTGTACCCCTGGATTTTTAAATTACACAGACATATAGATGTGTATGTATTGTATATAGATGGGTATGCATACATGTATACAGATGGGTATGTATGCAAAGCTCACATAGTCCTATTGGTCCCATGTCCAAAAAATTAGCAGTACTGTAATAATTGGCAGTGCGTTTTTAGTATCAGTGCCCATTACTAAGCTACAGAAAATGGATAAACATCTCTAATTATCCTTCTCAGCATGTCAATCCACAGAAGTTATTCACATCATAGGAAGCTACTACCAATAAAAAAATATTTTTTTTTTTTCTTTCCCAGGCTAAATTTTCAGTGTACTTTTTTGGATTTAAATGATTTCACCAAGTTACCAGTACCTTAGTATTATTATCTTTGCCTTGATCCCTAAAGACAATAATTGCTGGGGGAGAAAAATGTTAAGAAAGAAGCTGTTAGTGCTTCTCCTTTCTCTATTCTTCCTCCCCCCCC
>VZTL01003638.1:30404-41738 GCA_013400535.1 Scopus umbretta
TCCCCTTTTTCCTCTCTTCCCCCCCCCCCCCCCCGCAAGTAATAAAATGTGATATGAATATGATGAACTATATTGTCTAGAAAGTGTTTTCCCAAGTCTTTGATTCTCAGTGTTGTTGGCTTTCTCCATGGAAACAATAGGATTCCTAATCTAGAAAAAGAGAGATAGCCAGCATCAAAGAAAAAAGATAGAATCTCAAACTGCCCTACAGTGATTGAAAATTTATCTGTATTTATTATCTGATCTCATGAGAAACTAAACAATTTGAGTCCTTTTTTTCTTTGTTTCTATCCAGTACCTATTGCCATCACAGTAAGCTCTGTTCTCAATTTCTTTTGGAAAGCAAGACTCTGAAATTGCGTAGGAAAGATTAAAGACAAGGAAAAAGGCACTGTTAAAAACAAAAGTACAAAGGAAAACAGCTTGAGTAATTCTTCTTTTAGGCCTCTGATACTCAGAATATAGTAGCAGACACTAGATCAATTCCACTGCCCTGTCCTATAAGGTCTTGAAATCAGCTGATATTTGAAGTAAATAGGAAAAAAAACCCAAAAACCTGTAAGAGATGTAAGCTGAATTAACACTCTGCAAAAAAAAGAAGAAAATGTCATCAGTGAGAAGCTACTGATTTTTTCTTTTCAATAAACGAGAAATCTACTGTAATGTCCTCCTGTCTCTAAGTCAGAAGCATTCATTCTGTTGAAGGCACGTAAATTCTCCTTATTGTTTTTGCCTTGCAAGCCTGTTGAGCTGCATCTCCAACAACTTTCCTCAAGCACAAACAAAGCTTTTGTCATTCAGTGGTAAAAAAAGACAAAAAACCTGGTTGAGTCTTTGAGGCAAAGAATCTTTTGATTCTGTTCATGCTGTGCACTCTGGACTTCAATGGGCAAAGCTAAAATAATTAGGGAAAATAGGACTTACTGAAGCACTGGGGTGGGTTTTGGGGGTGATTTTCCTGGTTCTTTTGCTTACCACCATGCGGGTTTTAGTTTTGGAATGTGGGTAACACAGGACATAGCTAACTGCTGCAGAAAGACCCTCTGGGCTATGCTATTACTAGTGCAATTGTCTTATCTTTTGAGAACACTTTCTGGCTTACAGACTTTCAACACCCATTGAACAACCTGTACAATTTATGTGACTGAAGTGGAAAATGGTGCCAAGGTTCAGGTATAGTTACTTTTAACAGACCAGGAGCAGGAAAGTGAGTCATGTTGGGAAGTATGGGAGACAGCTTTGTTGAGGAGACTATTTTCTAACAGCTGTCTGTGAGTGACTGAGAATACTTCTCAGTCTAGCTCGGGTTCACAGTCATTAAATGATTTCATAGAATAGAATTATAGAATCATAGAATTATTAAGGTTAGAAAAGACCTCTGAGATCATCTAGTCCAACTGTCAACCCAACACCATCATGCCTACTAAACCATGTTCCGAAGTGTCACATCCAGGCATTTTTTGAACACCTTCAAGGATGGTGACTCCACCACCTCTTTGGGCAGCCTGTTCCAATGCTTCACCACTCTCGCTGTAAATAATTTTTTCCTAATATCCAATCTAAACCTCCCCTAACACAACTTGAGACCATTTCCTCTCATCCTATTGTTAGTTACTTGGGCGAAGAGACCAACTCCCACCTCACTACACCTTCCTTTCAGGATGTTGTAGAGAGCGATAAGGTCTCCCCTCAGCCTCCGCCTCTCCAAATTAAACAACCCCAGTTCCCTCAGATGCTCCTTATCAGGCTTGTTCTCCAGACCCTTCACCAGCTTCATTGCCTTTCTCTGGACACACTCCAGTGCCTCAATGCCCTTCTTGTAGTGAGGGGCCCAAANTTGTAGATGGGCGTCACGCTGGCCAGCCTCCAGTCATCTGGGGCCTCCCCTGTTAATCATGACTGCTGATAAATGATGGAGAGTGGCTTGGCAACTCCCTCAGGCCAGCTCCCTCAGCACTCTTGGGTGGATCCCATCCAGCCCCATAGACTTGTGAGTATCCAGGTGGCATAGCAAGTCATTAACTGCTTCCTCCTGGCTTATGGAGGGTTTATCCTTCTCTGCATCCCCGTCTTCCAGCTCCTGGGGGTGGATGCCCTGGGGACAAGTGGTCTTGCTGTTAAAGACTGAGGCAAAGAAGGCATTAAGGACCTCAGCCTTTTTCTCATCGCTGGTGGCAATGTTTCCCCCTGCATCAAATAAAGGGTGGAGATTCTCCTTGGCTCCCTTTTTGTTGCTAATGTAGTTGCAAAAACTTTTTTTATTCTCTCGCACAACAGTGGCCAGATTGAGTTCTAGCCAGGCTTTTGCCTTTCTAGTTTCCTCTCTGCTTGACCTAACGAGATCCCTGTACTCTTCTTGAGTTGCCTGTCCCTTCTTCCAAAGGTGGTAAACTCTCCTTTTTTTCCTGAGTCCCAGCAAAAGCTCCCTGTTCAGCCAGGCCATTTCATATGGCAGATAGGACTATATATCTTCTAAATATAATTTCAAGCAATTGTTGTAGTTGGCCCTGCAATCTTATGTCATTTACTGAGCGAGGGGCCAGTGAGATCAGGAATGGTGAATGTAAAAGAAATTTCCCCAGGTTGTCTGTAATGGGAGACTGGCTGTGGCACCATGAGTAGAAAGAGTTGGGGTGGGAAGAGGTCTCCCAATCAGTTTCTTTATGTAAATAAAGAAACTCCAGGTGTTAGAAACATGTCTGGTCCCTTGGAAGATTCTCTGCTGTAAGCATGTTTCGCAGAAAATAGGAGTGCTGATTAAAGTTTTCAGTTCAAATCCAGCACTAAAAAGTCTTTGAGGGAAGAGGTGGACTTGGCACCCAAAATCAATTTTTTTTTTGTTTGCTTTAGCATATGGTACTCTAAATCTCTAAGTGTGCAAAACTAACTTGAAAGGTGAAGCAGCCACAACATTCAGCCAAGGACTCTGGCAGATTTCTTTATCTGCTTTCCAGAAGGAGAGAACTGAAAGATCTGTCTCATTAGCTGAATTCATGGACATGTTTCTACTCATGAAGATCATTTTGCTGTACTGAAGGGTCAAGAGATGTTCTGGAGACCCACAAGGGAAAAGCAAGGGAACTGTAATTGGATTACGTTGAGCAGGAATGACTGAGCATGCAGTTAAAAATTGAAGTTAAAAATTGATCTGTGCTTTGCATATATACAAACTGACTTTGAACTTACTGGTATCTGGCGTAAAACCCCAGACCGCTGGCTGCAGAGAATCATCTAGGAAGAAAACATACATTCCCGTTTCCTTGGAGGAGGTGTTTATGTCTTAGAAGACTTAAGTTCCTAGCTTACATTTTGCAGCTGAAAAGTAATTTTTATTGTTGGATTTCTGTGGAGCTGTCCTGAAAGGGGTGGGGAGGAAGGACACAGGGTCACAAGCCTCCTAGGTTTGAAAGGGTGCTGCAAGTATATATATATGCTCTTCAATAATAATGAAATGGGGATCTTTTCAGAACTCATTTTACTAAAACTTTTAGCCCCAAGGATTGATAGTAGCAATTTTTCAGTTTTTCTTAAGTTGTGAATTATCTGTGCTGTGGACGGAGAGAGCTGTGTAGTGAGAGCCATATTCCAGCAGAACCACTGGCTCAAGTGCTGCCTTGGAGCAGTGTAGTTGTTTCCACACAACATAGAGCCCAAGCTAATAATACTCAGAAGACCCAGCCTGGGTCCAAGCAAGCCTCCTTCTCTATCTTGCTTTTAGTGTCCCTATCAGCATGTTAATTTTTCCTGTAACATATCAGTTATGCGGGCTGGATAATGAAAAGGTGACTTCAGCCTACTTCCCTGATGAAATTTGGTGTTTATACCTTAGTCTTTATGGGCAAGACTGGCCTTCAGGAATCCCAGGATGAGATCAGGGGAAAAGTCTGGAGCAAGGAAGATGTATGCTTGGTGGAAGAGAATCAGTTGAGGGAATGCTTAAGCAAACTGGACATACATAAGTCCATGGGTCCTGGTAGGATGCACCCACAAGTGCTGAGAGAGCTGGCAGATGTCATTGCAAGGCCACTCAAGAGGCAATGAGCACAAACTGAAACACATGAGGTTTCATCAGAACATCAGGAAGCTCTTTCTTACTGTGAGGGTAACTGAGCAGTGACACATATTGCCTAGAGAACCTACGTCTCCATCCGTGGAGATATTCAAAAGCTGTCTGGACGTGGCCCTGTGCTTTAAGTGTCCCTGCTTGAGCTGGGGGGGGTTTGGACAACATCACCTCCAGAGGTCCCTTCCAACCTCAACCATTCCATGATTCTGTGAAAGATTGCAGAAGTAAGCATTTGAAGGTAAAGTAGTGAAAGTATATGTGTATAAGTATGCATTTTGCTATAGAAAAGTCATCACAATGCTACCATTATATCGTTCTTGTGCTAGGATTATTACTGGGTAAATGTTTCATCCTTCCTCTAAATTTCTTCATTAGATGACTTAAGAACATGAGTCAGTTCTTTGTATGCCAGTGGTTGTGGCTTGTTATGAAACCCAAATATTTCCCTTGAAAGAATGGGAAATCAGGAGAAAGCCACTGATTAAAGGAGCCAACTTCTCCAGTCAAAGAGGCTGGCATAACCTATGAAATAGACAGTGTTTAGATGGACTTACTGGTCAAAGGAGTAAAACATTTCCCAGAGATTTGTGACCAGCCAGGCAGTGTCTATAGAGCTCTCTAGAGCAGTTTGTCTATGATCAAACAAAGATCATCAACATCAGAAAGCCATTAATCCACAAAGTTTGTGCTGTCTTTATTATGAGTTAAGATTGAAAAGGAGGTTTGAGAAAAGAGGCATGTGACTATTTTCCTCTGGTTTTATTTAAAAGATTATTGCTTGCTCTCCTGCTCCACAGATACTATGTAGTGCTCAGATTGATTTTTTCTTTTTTTCTGTTCAGACCATCTTTTTTCATGTTCACATTGCTGAACATTATGGTTATTTGTTAGGTCAGCGTGAAACAAGTCCTTGTTTGAATAGGTATCTGTACTGTCAAAACTGAAACAGGAATGGTTGAAAGATTAGGAAAAGAATGGAAACTATGAGCCAGGATCTCAGTGAGGGCACATTGGTATGAATTCCTCAGGGTATCACAACAGAGGACCTCAGTCTTTTTTGCCTGTGAGCTGTTTGCACAGAGTTAGTGATGATGCATAATTTGCAAAGCCAGGTTGAACTTTTGGAATGAAATTCATAGGATGATACTTTTTATTTCATCCACTGGGTAAAGAATAAAAGCTCTTCCTGCCAGCCTAACTGCTATGCTAGTCGTAAATGAAAAGTACAGTGTGAGATGAAAGCCTGGCAAGATTCTTCTACATACAAAGGTGAGTAAACCATAGGGCCTACTGCATGACTGGCCATGAGAAGACTAATGGCATCCAGTGAGTGCTTAAATAGAGGAAGAGAGATCTGAGTGTCAGATCCAATGGTATCATAGAGGTAGCTTTTGTTAATGAAGGTTCTTAAAGTGACTTTTAAAATTCCAAAGAATGTGTAGAAAAGGTATAGGTTAAAACTTACCAGAATAAATCTCACCATCAGAAAGCAGGTAATTTCAGGGAGATTTAATGGTATCTGATGCCCTCCGCTCTTTCCTTCAACTTTACATTCAGTCACCTTCAGGGAAAAAAGATAATTAATGTAGCATCACTTTGTAAAAGAAACAGCAACCAGTTCCTTCACCAAAAAGAAGTATCTAGGAATGGAGAGATAACGATATTCTTTTAAATTGCTGCTCACCCAGAGGTTTAGTGTCATTTTCCAAAGGATGTTAACGTTCATCTCTTTCACCAATGGATAAACCATGGCACAAAGAAGAAAGACGATTTGTCAGCAGTCATTAAGCTGTTAGATCCCAAATTGTGGCAGTGTTCTGTCCATCTCCTCCAGGGGACATAAATACACCACTGTGTATGCTTACCCATGAGCTAATCTGGAGAGACATCCATGGGTTAACTCTGTTCCCATTTTAGGCCCAGCCACATCAGCGTGAACATGGGCTGTTTTGTTTAGTTGAGTGTTCCCCGTAAAATTCCTTGAATAAGCTCTGTGTTTAAGGCACTCGGTATGTACATGATGAGCTCTATGACTGTGGTCCTCTGGGTCATCTTTTAGACTTGCAACATTTTCTAGCTTCGGAACAAGAAGCATCTGCCAGTTCCTTTTTAATTGCTGGTCAGCCTGTGTTAAGCCAACTGGCGGCTGGTGGGAATGAGATGTCTATGAAGGTTAAACACATTTGTCAGTCACGTAAGGGAACTAGCTACATTTGTTGATGCTTAAGTGACATTCTCAATCTGGCTCCAGCTGCCTAGCAGGACTGCAATGAGAACTGAGGTCATGGGCCTCCAGATGGGCTCCCTTAAGGGCTTTTGGGGGTGTTTTTTTTTTCTTTCCTAAGTTGAAGAAATGCAACGTGAATGTGGTTCTTTTTTAATATAGGGTGGTCTGAATATGATCCTGAAGTCCTGAATATCTCAAGCATTGAGTGGGAAGCATTCAAATAAGCACCTTTTTTTTTTCACTACAATGAGAGATTACAAAAAATTGGGGGGGGTGGATTTTTTTTTTTAACCCTATGAAACAGTGTCATCTAAGTGAATGCAATAGCTGTGTAATCATTTCAGCAAACATGTTCAACAGTTTCACCTCTTTGTTTTCTCCGTGTAAAACAAATAGCAAGAGTCACCTCCTAAAAATGTGCAAGTGCTTTCTTAGTTAAATGGCACTGGACGCTGAAGAGATGGGCCCTGTTCTTTCAAATCACCAGTGGCACTTCCACTGAAGAGTAAATTTACTGAGTAAATATCCCTGGGGAGAAGCTATAATTACAGAGCAGATTTCTTAGCCAGCTGCTCCTAACCAAGAAAACAGTGGTTCATTTTTAAATATCTAGGCTGTGAAGAGGGACATTGTCACGCTGAAGCTGTGCAAGTTGCCAGAGAGATATTTCAGAGACAACTGAAAACTGTCATGAGTTGTTCTGCACTTAGGAATGAACAAACATTTCCTTCTTACAAGCTGCAAATGGCTTTCTGGGCTAAATACTTTTTTTTTTTTTTTTTTTTTTTTTTTTTTTAAATAATAATAGCAACATCAATAGCCTCATTAATATACTCCGTCCTTTGTTTAATTGGTGCCTTCTTTAATTATTTTCTCTTTTAGCTATAGCTCAGGTGAGTGCTGAGGGTGGATGTGGTGGTGTGGTTAATATCTTATTGTCTGACAAGGGTGACTGCTGGTTTGAGACAGCTGTAAGAGGTTCTGCTGGTCCTAAACTCCTTTGTTTCTGGGTGCCTCTGAGGCAATGGGACATGCAGGGGTAGTCGAAGGCCCTTTTCGTAATGCAGTGTGTCGTTATTTTATACATACACATTTTTCCCAAATCAGAGTTGTCAGCTGTCCTAATTTAAATTATTTTTTCCTGATGTTATGTGATGGTGATAAAGTTGTACATTTTACATATGCCCCCCACAGGTAAACTAACATGTAAAGCTGAACTAACCTCAGCTTCTCTGAGCGGTGCAAGATGTCTTGCTAGCTGTTCCAGCCAGTTTGTCACTAAAAAGTGTTACTGAAGTTGATGGAGATGTTGGGTTCAATCTGGGACCACTTAAAACCTGTTTCTGTAAATGAAGGTCCTGCAGGGAAGCCTCAGACTCCAAGGATGTGTCATTCCGTTCCTTGATGTTTGGTTCTTCAAGACTAAATGACACAAGACCTGTGGTCTTGGTGACATGTGTGACAAGAACCTTGCTTATGAATGATGGATTTATAGACCAAATTCCTGGTATCCATTTTTTGTTTGCTGCAGAGCTGCTTTAACCTTTTTGCCAAATATCTAGTAGTGGGTGAGATCTTTCAAGCCAGGAAGTCTTTTCCTGAGCTAGAACACACTCTGTAACATTTTCCCATGTTCCCTTTTCCAGCTGATGATTTAAAAATTACTGTTTGATTTTCAACAGAAGCTTTGGCAGTCCAGAATGAATGTAAAGTTAGTGGGCATAGGCCACAAAGCCACTAGATGTTTGTGACATTCCACTCAGGCACTGCTGTAGACACAGGAAAAAGAAAGACAACCCTTCTGTTGTCATGTTCAATCAGAAGAGGTTTTGGACATAGAACATGTAATATCATGGCCAAGGTCTGATGGTCAATTGCATATCTTCACACTGTACAATTTGGGAATATTTTTTCTTCTTTAGGCTGACCACTTTGAAATCTCTAACCAGTTTAATGTCCTTATTACCACTAGACTTAAGAGATGCTGCTACATCTTTCTTGTCCTCTGCAGAAAGATAGAAGCAGTTTGAAGGTATCATGCTATTCCTGTCACTGCTTGGAGATTGGTTACACCGACACTGATCATTAGTATACTGCTAGCAGGTACTAACCCGTGCCTTCATCACCACTGAAAGAGTGTCCTGGGAGCGTTTTGTTTCAGAAAAGTCATCCCCAACCTAGTGACCAGCATGGGATGGCATAAATACTGCCCTTTGTTCTCTATTTCCCAGAACTTCCCTCTGCACAAGGGGACCCCCAGGAATCCTATTAAAATGGGAAGCTGTTTCATTTCAGCAGAGAGATGTCATTCAGTCCCACAGTCATGGACTATACTACTGCAGATTACAGGTTGAAGACCACAGTGATGTGTAGCAAGCCAGCTTTGATACTGGTAGTGGTGTCATCCCAGTAGCGTGGCAGCCCACATGGACTCATTTCCTCCAGAAGTGGTGAAAAGAGGCCACAGTGCTCTGTAACACTGTGACTAAACTATGCCTGCTCCCTTCTTGGGCTGTTCTGGAGCTAGCATAGCATATCTCCATGCTGATCTGAAGTCTGCAGAATTTGAAGCCGAAAGGGATGGCTATAATAATCAAGTGTGAATATACTCTTACCTAACAGTGCTGGGGTAATATGCCCAGTAAAATTTTCCAGCCCAAGACCAAAAACGTGATACCTCTCTCTTTCCTTCTTTCCTTCCTTCTTTTATGAACTTAATAGAAATTGCCTCCAGCAATTCCACATACATTAGAGAAGGAAGAAAACACAACAGGCAGTGCTTTGCTTGAGCATTATGGCACTCCAGGTGTGCATGCTCAGACACGGGGAGCTGACAAGAAGATGACAGGCATGACTGCAACAAGACTGCCAGAAATTACACTGCTCATGATTAGTGTGAATCCCTATTGTGAAGCAAAAATGATGCAAAATGGAGAGAGAATAGAGAATGGGCAGAATAGAGCTGGTTTATGCACAGATTTTTATTTGCAGTTAGTGACATCAGGCTAATGCGATGCAGAAAGTCAGTGGACCAGATAATCAAAACTCAGAGGACAAAAAAAAGTTCTTAATAATAATCCTAATTAATAATCCATTTATTTTGCCTGTCAAGTAGCAAAATGGCAATGTAATCTGCCAGACAAATTATTCTGTACTCTGAAAACAGAAGAAGTTTTGGTACTGAATGCAAGCCAAAATCAGCTCTCAGCTACACTGGTGTAAATTCCAAAACACCTCTGGAGAGATAAGCCTATGTACTTCTGGTTTATATGAATGCAAATTTGACCCCAGGCAAAATGCCAACTTAAATTCAATGGTTTTGAAGAGCAGCCATCCAAAAAAAGTTGCCATTGGAATTCAAAGCAAATTGATAAAATAAGATGTTATTCACTGGTCTCTTTAAATGATTTAAGGTAAAATTGTACCACTATAGAACTTATAAAGTAAGATCTGTTCTTAATGGATGTCAAGAATCTCCTCCATTGTCTCCCAACAAATGCAACAGATGGTTTCTGGTTTAAAATCAGTGCTTCTCTGATTAAGTCAATGGGTAAGTCCCTGTTTGCAGCAGCTGAGAGCCTAGATAGATTGCATATCTTGCAGGATCTCTTTAAACACAGATGTTCTGGTTGCTATGTTGATCACTTGGATATAGTAGTACCATTTATATTTTATATACTGGTGTGTTCATAGCATTCAAAAAGAGCAGAGAAGTTTTTCCACATTTACAGGCTAAGCAACTAGTACAAGGTCAGAGAACAAATCTAGGCCCTGTTCCATTTTTTGCATTACACCCCTTTCAAAGACGCCGTGTAAGAGGCAGCCTGTAAATTACTTCTGCTGGGACACAATTTTTAGTTTGGACCAATCTGCTACACTATCACATCTTAGTTTCAGGTTATTCTGTGCAGTCATCTCAGCTGTGTTGTGCAGGGGCAGGCAACCTTTAAATTTTTTATCAACTCTCCCACTGCCCTGACGAGCAAGTCTGAAGAAGGTCCCTTAACTTCCTTGCACTTGGACTTATTTTCTCATGTCTTTCTAGGGTAAAGTGACTGTAAGATGTTTACATGCTTATTTCTTCTTGATGAATCTTTCATTCAGTACCAGAAATTTGGATCGTGATTTAAGTTTGGACCTTTAAGTGTGACATTAATGGTGATAGACAGTAGCTTCTTATCCTGGCTAGGCAATGAGGGGATGGGAGCTTTGCAGTATGATTTGGGGCAGCAGAATCAGGGCCTATGATATCATGCTGAATAATTTAGCAGTTGTTAACTNCTGAATAATTTAGCAGTTGTTAACTGACCTTGATCTCTTCACAAATTCCCCTCTAGCATCCATCGCCATGTGTGAGAAAGTAAATGCCTTTTATATCCTTTTTTTTTTCCACTTTAAAAGCTCACCTGATCCAGCAGCCCTCTCAATCAGCTAAAAAACTTTTCATCCTAGCAGTTCATTCTCATTTTCCTCCTCCCTTTTAGAAGCTTTCTTTCTCTCCTCCAAAGCTCAGAGAGAGGCAGTGCCTACCTGGGATATACTGAATGTTACAAAAAGTGCAGCTTTTAGGAGCCTGAGCTGCCAAACATCTTTGTGAGGGGCAAAGGAGGAGGGAGAACCTTAACTGGACTCTAGGTCTAATCTGGAAGGACTACCAACTTCTCTGTGAGTTGTGTAAAGGTGGCAAAATTCCCCCTCTGCAGGAAATCTATACATTGTTTTAAGCTCCTTATAAAGTGGTTTTACAGTAGCTTGTATGAGAACAGAGCTGACATTATTCAGGGAGGACTTAGAAGGCTGAAAGGAGTAGGTATATCCTCACTATGTAGTGAAGAAGAACTTCCCCATGTCCTCTCTCACTAACTCTATACCTGCCAACAGTCTTGCAGCATTAATACAGCTGAAAATAGGAGCCAAGCAGGGCTGCTCATTCACCTCATTAAACAGCCAGGCTGCTTCTGGGGTCAGAGGTGCCTCTGAATAACGTTGCAGTGCACAATGCATAGGCAGCAGCTCATCCAGGTGTACCATGGGCTTCTCT
>VZTL01003641.1:8053-19720 GCA_013400535.1 Scopus umbretta
CAGGGTGGGATGGAGATACGGCTAAAGAAATCTTTTCTCTCATTAATCAGTATAATTAGCATGCATGGTGAGAAAAAGTTTACAGTGAAATAAAACTCAAGCACTCTCCTTTAATCATTTCACCTCAATCCAGCCTGTGCTATCTGCAGGCATCTCTGCTCCAGCCCATCTGATAGGGACCATCATCTTTCAAACAATCCTCCTCCCTTTGTACTGGTGCATAACAGGAGAGTGCTCCAGACACCAGTCCTGCTTGATATGCCACTGCACAGGATGCTTCTGCTGCCATGTTTTAGAGATCTTAACAGCTTTCACTTGTTCAGGTACCACATTAAAGAATTTTTACAGTAACCCTAACAATTTTAATACAGTTTTAGAGTCTTCATGATTGAAAATGTGATTTTTGAGCCCCTTACTGAAGATACCATGCTGTTCTGCTACCAGTTTATGGAGATAGGTGACTTAGCTTGAACTTACTGCAGTAGTGTGAGAAAAGGTGGAAAGAAACTGTTCTTCAAGGGGGAATTAGAGAGAGAAGGCCCAGTTTATGCCAGTTTATGTCTGTTCTTTTCAGCTAAACATACAGAAGAATCCCAGGGAAAAAAGTATATTTGGAGATTAACAGCAGTAGCCAGAATATTGATGGGATTCAGTCAATCCACATTTATATTTTCATATGATAAAAGATAGGAAGTGGAACAGAGAAAAAGAAAACAGCTTTTGTTCCCTCCTTTAGTGACATGAATTTTATATAGTTATTTATGTTCCCTACAGCACAAGTAAACTATACTCTGTGGATTATGTACACCCAAGTTCAGTACATCATAGCATCCAGGATAGGGCTTCTTAGACCCATGGCATAGGCTTGTGTATGCACTACTCCATAGCAATAGTGGAATTAACCCCACTGCAGACCTTTTGTTTGTAAATGATTACAGCACCATTATCTGTGCTGTGCCTACAAGTACGGACTTTGTGCAATTTTTTTTGCAAAAAGAGACAGAAAACACTCCCAGTTCAGACAGAGGTAAACACAAGTTAGTAGACAATAAAGGTCAAGCCCTCCAATTATGTGTCAATGTGCTTTAGTCTATCATCTTGAACTTGAGATTAGCAGGAGCTACAGAAGTTGGACACTTTGCTCTCCTAGAGAGCAGTACAGTGGGAGCAGACAGCAGAATAGGTTGGGGAGAGGACTAATTTTTTTGTTTAAAACCTTTAAGTAAAGTGACAGCAGGGCTGCAGCAAGGAGCCCACCAGCACATGGAGGCACAGCCCCAGGGTGAGCACAGCGAGCAGCCTGCTGGCACCAGAGCTGGATGGGACAAGTGCTGAGGGTGAGTACGTGCCAGCCCAGCACCGCGCAGGTGAGCGCAGGGCCTCCTGCAGCAGCCACATAACTACAGCAAGGGCTGGCAGACCTCCCCGTCCTGCAGCGCTCACTCCTGTCCGTCATTTTCTTCTGCAATAACCCAGCAAACCGTTTTGCCTCCCCTAACAACCTCTTAGATCCACTTCCCAATAGCTTTGCTTGACAAAACACATCCAAGTAACCCCCTTTGCCCACCCAACCATCCCTTGGTCTGCTGCCACTCTCTGGGGCCCCAGCTACCCCTGGGGCCAGCTCAGGGGGTCACGCCAGGGCCCCACTACTTGGCGATATGTGGGTTGCCAGTTCACAAAATTAGTTAGGGGAAAACACATCCAATGTTTGCTTTGCTTTTTGTCTTCTATTGAGAAAAAACATCATCTGGCTGCAAGAGGCCTGTTGCTGTCCACACTTCAAGGGGTTCCTGACATGAGACATAAGACAAAAAAAAAAATATTTATTCAACCCCATGAATTTGAAGACTTTTCTTTTGGGGAAGGAGTTTCTTATAGACAAGTCTGTCACTTGACGGTATTGTTCATGATCAGGCAATATGTTTGGTAATTGCATCATACTGATATCTGATGTTTCAATTAATCCCATCTCAGAGTAAGAGAGAAGTTTCACACGTCAGAGCATTTCCTCTCTTACACTGCACTGAGTTGCTTGGGGCAGAGGGTTTCTCAAAGCTGTAAAGATCAACACAAAACAAAAGATGATTGCTGTAATGTAACATAGGTCAGACTTGAACAGAACATCTTGGCTGGACAGAGGTTTGAAACCTTGGCTAAGGTTTGAAGATCTTTGGGAACCAATATACAGGGTTCATACTGTAAAAATAGCTTTAAAAATGTGTAATCACTATCATATGACAATTAAACATGCATGCATTTACTTCAACTTTATCCTGCTAAATACCAGACTCGAAACACATTCCCCGCTAAAAGCCATGGAATCTAACTTCGTCTCATGTGAAGGACAACTGCAAAGTCCACATGTGACTGAGGTCTCCCACTTACCCCCTCAAAGTAACACACAGATAGTTAATTAATTCAAAGGCTGCTCTGCACAGAAATTCATTTCAACCTCAAAAACCAAACCCACCAATTTTCAGTTACAATTCAGCTGCTTCCTACCAGATGCAAACCAGACCCTAACTTTTGCTCACAGCTGCACAATCAGCAACAGCATAGAAAAACAGCAGATCTAGAAGAACCACATTTTTTTTGTTTGTTGAAAACTTCCATTACAGGCTGAGGAGATAGACAGCAGAGACCTACACCAAAAGGTAGCATCGGTGCTAGCAGAATTGGGAAGGATTGAATGAAGGAAGGAGGAAGATGGTCTGCACAGCAAAAACACCACCTGGTCCTGTGGGACCGGGTCAGAAGCATGCTTCCATATGAGGTCACTTGCACAGGCACAACCTTGATGTGTGTCTCATGGTGATGGTAGGACTACTGTTCAGAGCCTCATCTGGAGACACGTTGAGCCTCCCAAGAGCTTTCATGTCCAGCTCCTCTGGCATAGCACCAGCACCACATAGGTTCCCTTTGAAACTCACAGCTTCTCTAGAAATTCCATGTGTGGCACTGGACAGCCAGAGGAGAGCAAGGAGGCTACCTTTAAGTGACCAGGGCTGCCTACAAGTATATCAGCACTTCCAGGCCTTCTTTCCCACAGTAAATTTTGCCTGGACAATATCTGAAAAGGTAAAGAACAACACATGGAGAACTTAAACTTTACTGTAAAGAAATTTAGCAAAAAAGCTATTGCCTACAAAAACCTAAGGTCATTCATTTTTACCTTCGACAATTTTTTTTTTTTTTTTTTTTACATTTGGCATTTGTTATTACTGCATCATTACACACCTTAGCAAGCCGAACATCAGAAAAATCAACACCTTCAATTTCACACTATAACTTTGCTTAGAAGAACAGTAAAACATATTACAACAGCCCTTACTGATAAACACTAAACAACAAGCCTACTCCAGATATCACTACATCTACATACTAAAGAACTTCTTTCTATGAAGAATTGCACAATTAGAACTTAAGACAGACTAGTAGTTCTCAATTCACAGGAGCCCAGTTCCAGGTTCTACAAAGGGATATGATTTTTGGACATGGGGCATTTGGCAAGTTCTGAAAATACTGGTCAAAAGGTGGTTCAGGTAAGAGGGCCAAAACAGAGGCCTTCATTCACTAATAATTTCTTTACATTGTCCAGCCCTAATCACTATGAAGTGATTATATATTATTATGAAGTAATACTTGAGGGGCAAAAGCTATTTATAAGTAAGTGGAACTTTTCTTGCAAGATGCTTTTGCCTTCCCAACTATTGTTCAGCTTTCACAAAAATTACATGACAGCCAGTACTTGTTCTGTGAAAAATTCTAATTTCACCATATTTTTTAAAACTTTTTTGGAGGGAAACATATCCTCACATACCAGATGATTCAGAAAAAAAAAATCAAGATAATATTTCATATGAGAAAAATCTCATTTGACTATTTAACATAAATGAACTGCACTATGAAACACATCTCTTCCTTGGACAGAGGAGAGTTGGAGCATTTCCAGCCTCCAACTTTGGTCCATTGCTTAGGACACTTTTTATCAGGTCAGAATTGCAGGCTGTGGAAATTCATTTGCAAGAATTAACCTGCCAGCTGGAATTTAAAAAACAGCTTTTTAAACAATTGTTTGTTTATAACTGCTATTAAGACATGAGTTCAGTAAGACTTTCTAGTGTAGCTCACAGTCCTTACCTTCCTTTATAGTACTTAAAAAACAGGCTTTAGAGAGACTGGCTCAGACTGACATATAATTTTTAAGATGCCTAAGTCAGGCAGATGAATGCCATATGAGAAACTAAGCATCAGAAGACATACAGACTCACATTAAAAAAGCCTAACCATAATTACAGGTTGGAAGAGGAAACTTACTGACTGACAATTAGAGATTCATAAAACATGCAAGTACATCTGGAAAATTGAAAATTCTTTAAAAGTTTCCCTAAATTTTGTAGATGGAGGTGTGCCAGGCAATTCTTCCATTAAAATATATAATTGTACAAAGTGTAACATCCCTCCAGTTACCAGAAACATGCTGCAGTTTTATGTTGGTCTCCAGGTCTAAGAATTTAAAAATTAAGTCTCTCATTTAGGAGATACTTGTAGTGATTTAAATTTAGGAAGCACTTATACCACTTTTAAATCCTTTCAGGTAACATTAGCTCTACACTAATTCCTAAAAATTGAGATAAGTGCTAATTCCCATTTGTGCAGCAACAATCTTTTCATCAGATAGAAATGACAAACTTCTGAGGGGAAAGAAAAAAATACCAAAATGTGTTCAAATCTGATCTTGAAAAGAAGTATCTTTCTCTTCAGAGGAAATGAATCAACATATTAGGGTCCAATTATGCTATACTTAGGCAAGGATTGTAAGCATCCCAAAGTCTGCATGGAGGCTTACGTACAACCAGCACCTTATATGAATACATGTCTTTTGATTTGCATAGGTTGCATAACAGAAACAGAAAAACAGAAGTAAATTTCTCAGATGTTCTGTAGAAATGAATGCATCTGTTGTGCATCTTTCTGTATTATATTTCTGTTTACGTTAGTCAGATGACATTTGGACAACTCAACATTGATTCCAAAGGTATATTCAAGTTGATAAGGGCAATTATATACCTGTAGCCCAGGGACCAGAAAGAGAAGACTACTACATGAAGCCTACTGTGGAGATTCCCACACTGACCTAATTTGCCATATTTGAGGTTAGGCCGTAGTCCAGCAAAGGACTGCAGCATACCCTGAACGTTAAGTGCATGAGGAGCATCACTGACTTCAGCAGGTCTCCTCCCATACAAGCAGGGCTCAGAAATATTGTGACTAGAACAACGCTATTGAAGCAGATCCATTTGAGCCTGACAGTATACCAGAAGTTTGCTGGCATAGTAACTTTCAAGTATCACAGGGTCCTAATGCAGACATTCCAAGAAAATGTGTGTATTAATATAAAATATTAGATAAAACTTTAAAATGCTGTATTCAATATTGTCATAAATGGGATATTTAATTAACAGAGATCTTGTGTTGAATGTTCATGTCATTCCTGGAGCAATGAATTGTTACAGTAAAACAGGTATTGCCACAAAGCAGAAGGGAGCAATAAAAAAAAAAAAAAAAGATTCATCCTTGGAAGATGGGGTTCTTTAGGCCACCAAGAATTAATATACCTTCAGGTTTTGGAGCAGTTACGTTTTAGCTTCCTTTGTGGTACACTGGGTATTAGCCAACATAGCTTTTGGAAGGTAGAAATTTCCCCATAATCTCAGTTCATCAAGATCCTTCAGAGCACATTTGGAATTGTTCTGTCCCCAGCACAGACTTTCTGTACCCATAACTACCACAAATTCTCCAGGCAATATCAGTTAATAAATAAATCCCTGTTGACTTCAGCGAACCCAGGATTTTTGCCCTTTTTCCATATACTTTTGTAAACAAGCTTAACAGAGTTTATAGCTTGACAGTACAGTAGAGTTGGATAAATGCCCTGTGTTTTATTTATACAAGTAAGTTTCCATTATGGCATTCTTTAGGCAGCAAGGTAGTGTTTTCTGCTGCTGTTCTGCAGTCAGTTCATACTTGTTAAGAGCTTACACATTATTTCCAGCAAGGTAAAAATAGGAGAGCTTTGGAACGTGGGAGGACTCAGGGAAACAACATAGTCCCTTGTTAGCAAGGTGATTTTCGCAACCGCAGAAGCAGAACCCTGCTAAAATAGTGATTAATTCTTTAGCTTGGGACATGTACAAAGCACATTGAATCGTGCCACAAGCTTTAATAGATTTTTGGATTAGGCCCTAATTAGTATTTACAATTGGCCTGACTGTGCTCCTGATAAAGGTCTGTTTAGTGATATTGATAAAGCATGTTTAGCAACAGTATCAGAACCATGTCCACATGCGCAGCCTGTGTTTTGAACAAGGTTCTGTATTTAAAAAGTCAACGGGAATAAGTTTGCATGCCATTTTATATTCTAGCTCTGTTTCCTTTGGTATAGGAATGGAGTGGGCTATTTTTATCAGGTTTTGCTAGGAACCAGCAAATACAAAGTGAATGAATTAACACCTATTGTGAACTACAGAAAGAAGGGATATGAAGCTAGTCCAGTACACCTGAACTCCATCTACTGTTGCTGTTACCCACCCTAAGTGGAGCTGTAGTACTGGGAAAGTACCTGAGGGAGGACAATCTCCTAGATTGGAAAGAGCATCTGGTAGAAACACAGGAGTATGGAGAACAGGTGCCTCAGACACCAAATACTGCCTCATGTTTCTAAGCTCACATTAACATCTGTCATCTATTCTCTAAACGAGAAATATGGTTAAAAAGCAGCCTGCACAAGTACAGCTGCAGAGCTACTCCCCCCCTGCCTCCTTTTGGCCTGTCAGAGAACAATGAAAATCCCCCCCCAAAAGCACTGCTGATATTCTTCCCAGTCTCCACACTAGAACTGGTGCAATCTTTTAAGCTCCACTGGTAACATGTTCTCTCCTTCCATGCACACACTGCCATGTAAAATCACTAGGCTCAGCTACATATTTTTCCATTTCATCTTACAGGTAGCTGAAGGGCTTGGAAGCAGGAGAATGTTGCATTTGTAAAACACTTAGAAATATGTAAGTACGCTAAAGAGAGAATCTTTAAGAAAGATGCAGACGCACTGACATAATATTATCCAAGAATAAAACCCTTTGATGTAGAAGTCCTCTACAAGTAGAGAAGAAAAAAAGCAGTCATAGTGAATGCTAATTGTTGTAAGCCCAACACACTTTCTGTTGAGAAGAAAGCTTGTTAGCAATACTGTAATGCCATGCTTATGCAGCACAGCAAAGGATAGATTCTCAAAATAATTCAATTTTTGCCTGACTGTGATTCTGTTTACTCTAACACAAATTTTGCAAGTGGTAGTATGACAGTTGAGGTAACAGGATATATCTGTAAGCCTTGGCTTTGTCATCTTTGCTGCTTAAACATCAAAACCTTCATCAGGCTGTTGGGAAAAAGAACCCAATATATTAAAAAAAATGAAACCCATACCTGTTAGAGTAATTATTTCTTTGTTCCTTTTTTTAAAAACAGCTTTCAAAGCTCTCTATTAATGTTCTACTTTTTCATCTGTGGTATGTCTTTCCTCTTTGAAGAAGAGATTTCCACCTATCAAAAAATTCAGTCTTGAAACTGTTTTGTTCCACTCCCTCCCCACCTTTAAACAATAATCCATAGGAAACTCAGACACTACCAAAAGAAACAAAAATAAATCAAACACTTTTTCCAAACTTAAACTACGCACTGGAGAACAGGCTACATCTTTATCATGGAGCTCTGATCTGTATTTCATAACTCTGATTTAGGAAGCCACTCAGAAAGAAATTATAATCTTTTAACAGCAGTTGCCCAAGTATCTCCTGACCAACAACCTTTTGCAACAGTCCACAGCTGCTCATAGATTGCCCACACTCCACATGCAATTAGCTTCCCCAATGTTAACACAGATAAATTCAACTACCACATTTCCTCCAGCATTTCCCATGCATCTAGTAGAGAGAATCTCACCTGCAAAATTAAAACTCAGCAATGCTGTTATCATACTTAATCCACTTTTACTTCCTTTTAACTTTGAAGAAAGTTACAAAGAAATCTAATCATTTTACCTTACATTTGAGATCAATGAAAGGGTTCATTGATCACTCATCACAGCTAGCAAACAGATACACTAAACTGGGTACAACACATCACAAAATAACTATGGAGTTTTGTAAAGCTTGGCCAAAGAGATTTTCTCCTTAATTTCTTATAGTTATTTGTATTTTACTAGGACACTCTCTAGGTAAGCAGATCCCTGCACCTGCCTGAGTCTATTCCCGTACCATTTTAAGACCTGGGCCTTAGCACAGGGTCAGTTATGACAAGATGGAAGCTCTTGGCTGAAATTCAGTAGCACCCCTTTTTTCATACTTACCCAGTTTTCAAATTACTCCAATGCAAGTTTTCCAGTGAAAACATGGGGCAAATCCTTACTCTATTACAATTAACAGGATCTTTGCTGGTTATTTCATATGCACCAAGCAGATGCCTCACAATCCAACAATATCAGGGTTACATAAACAGTGCCTGTCACCACAGCTACAGCAACACTTACACGAGTTGTGAATCACCAGGAGCCCAGAGCACCCTCAAGACATGGCATTAAGACTGAGCCTGTGTTTGTGTGTCTGTAGATACCATCAGCTGCATGGCCAGCAGCCTCAGTGCCCTCTTGGCTGGACCTGGCACCAGTCACCCAGCAGCACCAGGAGAACAAGGACTAGAAACCATGCTCTGCTCCTCATAAGGGTACTCGGACACAGAGGATATTTATACATCTTCTCTGCTCCCTCAGCCCACCTTCCTTCACCCCATGTAGCTCTTCCCCCTCAAAAAAAAAAATTGGTCTTAAATCCAGGCTCAACTTGAAGTAAGATTTGTGGTTTAAAAAGCCCAGAAGCACTGCACCACGCAGCAAACCCTACCTCAAATTGCCCAGCTCTATCTTTATAGAGCAGGACTGTGGCCCAGAGGCTAGCCTAGTGTCTGGCTGCTCTCAGCTTCCTCCCAGGGAAATACCCAGCTCTACCTGCCCTGACCAGCCATACCCGGGGCCTCCCCCACCATGCCCAGAGAGAGCCCCACTTAGCCTGGCAATGCCACAGTGGTGCTGGCCTCCAGCTCCCCACACCCTGCCATGGGCCCCACATGCTGGCATGGCCTCTTACCTGACCGCTGCCTTGCCTGCTGGCCTGGACACGGCCGTCCCCGGCTGCCATGCCAGGCCTGCTCGGCTCAGGTGCTGTGGGGACAGGCCCTGGCTGCTGAGGCCCAGCCCCAGACCTTAGGGGCAGCAGCTCCCTCACGCCTCCCTCTGTGAAGGTGCTGCTTGATTTCTACCACAGCTGATATAAATAAATGCCCTGGTGTAATTAAGGTCCAGCCGGTGTTCCTCTATACCTTTTGTATCATCTATATAAATGTAGAAGCATTATGCATGTGACTAAGCTTAATCATGACCAAGAAGCTGTAGGGAAAGTGCTACAGTTAAAACTCTAGGCCTAACATTTTACAGTGTAAGAATTGAAGAAGTTGATGTAACTGCACAGACTGGCAAAACTGGAAATTATGGAAAAAATAACCTTCACTAGAACATTTGTTTTATATTTCATGGCTCATTCCCCATGGTATCACACGATACTATTGGAATTACATGTCTTACATATGCCACCCTTGAGTTAAAGAACCAAATTTTGAGTCTCCCTACCTGGCATTTGCTGCCTCTGATGCCAGTGGCGGCTGTCCCTGAGCACAGGGGCGCCGATATGGGACTACGGCACAAAGCGATTCAGTGATACAAACACATGCCCCAGATGCCAGTGTGAGCTTGCATATGAAACCCATTCTTATCAGATCATTTGTGAAGAAAAAAGAAATATAATAATGGATTATTTTAGTAAAAGTTAATCAAATAATAGTTCTTCTCTTTCTCTGACCTGAAGGGGAGACATTTGCTAGATGAAACCATGAAAGGGCGTGCTAAAATATGCACTTGATCCTCCTAGCTTTAGTCATGCTCAGGACAGCTGCAGATGCGGTGAATGTCCAAGGTGGCATTTACCAAGCAGAAGTCAATCCAAAGCAGAAGGATACTGACCAAAAAACAAAGTGTCTTTTAGAAAAGCAATTTCAAAAGAATCATTAAATCACATTGGGGGAGGGGGGGGTCGGTACCACAGCCAGCAATGCCTCTCCTATCAGAACAGTTCTGGATGTAAGTCACTTTCAAGGACAGCTTCATAGACTTGTTCTTGGTTTTGTAACCTTTATCTGAAACATTGTAGGCCCCAGTTTGCCACCAGACAATTCCTTTGCCAATCTACCTTCAGTTAAGGCATGAAAATGGAATTTAAGGGATTAATATTAATGTTGGTAACAGCTAAAAGTTTTGCAAAGCATCGATACAGAACAGGGAGGTGACGGGAGCAAGCCCTGGTTTTACACCCGTCTCAGTTGTTCTGCATCACTACCACTAGCATGCTTTGCTGACACTTGGTAAAATGGGTCCCTGAACTTGCATCTGAGCAGATGCTGAATGGATGAAGGTGAAGAGAAAGGATATAACATGAATGTAGTTTTATTATCCTCGGTCTTCCTGTACACAACTGTTTCACACAGCTCTCTGCCACAGCCTAATCTTGGTTACTAGTCCTAATCTTTCAACCTTTGGGAGTCCTTATTACCGCTAGTTCAATGCATAAAAGTGTAAAAAACCTGTCAAAAAATAACTCTGAAATTTTCAGCCTTACCAAAACACCTTTTCTCTAGCTGACATGGCCTCCTTCCACCCTACATCTCCCCCTTTCTTCTAATCCTGCCTTTTTCACTCCTACCTGTTGGCAATTACTCCTTTCCCTTTGCACATCACTCTGCCCCCCATAAGTGGTTTGTACTAACTACCTGTTCCCAGTTCTCCTTCAGTATGATGGCATGCTCTTACTAAATCATGCATTAGGTTATAGTCACAATTGTAAATAATGCTGAAGAAAAGCTAAATAAGTTTCAGAAAATTATCCCCTCCCATCAGAGTTAAAATTGGCATAGTGTAGGAATTAAAGTGACTTCAAGCTACTGAAAGTAGCAATTATATCTGTTCAAATGATAATCCAATGTTGTTTCTCCGTAGTAACCTGAAGCTTTTACTTTGCAATAAAGGAACTGTATTAGACACTTGAAGTGAAAAAGCACTTGGATTTGCAATGCTTCCGTTTTTAACATTATAAATAACTAATTGAGACTGTGGAGAATTAAGAGCCAAGTGTCACCTATTATAAGGGTTTCATGTGTCTACTTTGTATAAAGACCAGTGTCCATATATATATCCAAAAATCTAGATGTCAGTTACTGTTCTAGCAAAGCTACTAGATAAGTTGATAGGTTTTGTCTGTTGGAAATAGTAATGGCAAGATCTCTGGGAAATTTTTCATTCAAAATGAAAATTCAGCTGTTAGAACCTTTAGTCATGCCATTCATATGAAAAAGAGAGTAAAAACGTCCATATGTTTCGGTTTGGTGTTTTATAAGCAGAAGAGATTGAGTGATTCATTCAAAGTTACCTTTCTTTAAAAATTCTCCTTTTTTAATCTTTAAAAATTATGCAAATCCAACCCCCCCCCCCCCAAAATAAAAGCA
>VZTL01003642.1:0-30529 GCA_013400535.1 Scopus umbretta
CAGTGTTAGGGTTCAAAAGTTCATTGGCATTCTAAGGTGCAAAGAACCCAGGGCACATAACAATAACAGTTTCTAGATAAATGTAACCAAGAGAACCTTAGCATTAATGTATTGCTATAATATAGAAATATATTAACCATATAGTTACATACACAACACCACATATAGTTACATACACAACAATATATTAACCATATAGTTACATACACAACGCTGTCACTGTGTTTGAAAATATATTAACACTCTAGTGATGCACTGTTACAGCTGTGTAAGCTTATACCGTAAAAGGAATGTAAGGATTTAAGATATAGAATTGTCTAGAGGTCACTTCCTCTCAAGGCAGGTCCTGACCGATCTTCAGATATTAAACAAACATATGTGCCATTTTTAGAAACAAAATTCATTAAGATGAGATTTTGTAATCTGCCTAAACCAATCCGATATTGTACTTCCACCTAAAGGGATGATGTGTTTTTCTACCCCCGGCACCTTGTTCTTGCAGCCTCCTTAGTTCTCCACCAGTGGTTGCATTTCCCTTAGCCAAGAGCTACTGATTGGGCTCAAAATTAACCCTGAAAAAAACAGTTTTCAGTTGTCTCACTTGAGAAGGCTCTTGTCTGCTAACTTCTTCAGGGTGGATAGGACACAGGAGATGATATTGTCAGATCTCTGTGGAACAGAGTGCTCCAGAACTGTCTGTCCAAATAATTTCACTTTCATTGATTCATTTTCCAAAATCAAGCAACCAAAAAATTGACAATCTTCTCTGTGAGGTTCTACCAGAGTAATAAACTGAAAGAAAAGGTTTCAAAGTGAAGGTTGGTAAAGGTGCAAAGTGAAGTGCTCTGAAATCAAGACGTTACCTGCTAAGTCTACCCTATCACAACACTTTCAATCACCTATTGTAATCAATATAAATTATTTTAATTTTATAAACAGCATATATTTCTCAAATTTATATGTTCATTTTTTCTAGAATCTTTTGATACCTGATGCACCTTCTCATGTGTTTCAATCTTACCTGTTTGTACTAATTTTAATGACATAAGTCCCGTATGTGTATGTAATTATGCATGCACGCATAGATATAGACATAGATATAGATATAGATATGCATATGATATGCGTATGATCCCTGGGCCAGGCATCTCAATTTCTCATGTCCTTCAGTAAATTTTGTGGCAATTCAACATTTCTAGAAATCAAGATGTAAGGCTTTTGTTTGCTCAGTTCTTTCCTTTAAGCTATGCCTTTTAATAATTCAGTTGTTCCCGTCAGCAGCTTTCCTCAAGCACAGCTCAGAGATCAAGTAGTTAACAATGCATGTGCAAATAGCGATCGCTCTTTTGCTGTGTACACAAGAAGGCGGATGTTGTACGAGTGGTTTGTGCTGTATGTTTTATGTATTCCATTCCAGATGGCGTCAATCATTAACTTTTGTCTCAGGTTAGCAGAGATCAGCAGGCAAGCAAAGGATCCTGGATATGTGTGGCATGTGCAGGAATATTTTTTATTTGTTTTATGTTAGAGGAGCTGCCCATGAACAGGTGAAGCAAACGGTTTTGATGTCAATGCTTGTGCAGGGAAGGCAGAATTAATGTGCCAAGAGCAATCTAGCTTTGCATTTACTACATGATCCCTGCTCCTGTGGGGGCAGTGGCCATAGGCTGGCACGATGACAGAGAAGTCCTCCTATCACTTGTCATTATTATTTACTATTTGTGTAGCGATAGCGCCTAGGAATTTGAGCTATTTATCAAGTCCTGGCAGGGGTAGGCACTGTATGCTCTGAAGAAAAATAAAGCCCTTGCAACACAAATCTTGGCTGCAATTGGTAGCGGTTTCCTGCAGCAGTAGCAGGCTCTGGCTGGTGAGGGAGTGTCTGTGTGAAGCTGCCAAACTCAGGGAACCTAAGTGGGACTCTGTCAGGATTGGGATTTCTGGTTTGGGAGATCAGACACTGAGCCCAAGAGTGGCATCCCAAAAGTGCAGAGAAAAATACTGCCAAAGTGTGGAGGTGTGGAGGTAATACTGTGTGTGCTGGGATGGGTGGGGAGCTCTGGGTACCATGTTCAGGAAAGGATCTGCTCTTAGGATGAGAGGAAATGGCCTCAGGTTGCGCCAGGGGAGGTTTAGGTTGGATATTAGGAAAAATGTCTTTCCTGAAAGAGTGGTGAAGCATTGGAACCGGCTGCCCAGGGAGGTGGTGGAGTCACCATCCCTGGAGGTATTCAGAAAACGTGTAGATGTGGCACTTTGGGACATGGTTTAGTAGGCATGGTGGTGTTGGGTTGACGGTCAGACTAGATGATTTCAGAGGTCTTTTCCAACCTTAAAGGTTCCATGATTCTATGATTCTATGATTCTATTCTTCATCCCCATTACTAAGTGTCCAGGCACTGAATGTTGGCTCGGGTGGTAGCTCTTGGCTTAGGGTCTGCTCTCAGAAAAGACATGCCCTCCTGAGGCTCTGGGCCCTTCTACATTTCTTGCCGCTTATTCTGCTTTTTATTTTCATAACCCTTGTATTGTGGTTCTGTTAAGTCTTTTGCCTCTTTCTTCCTGGCAGAGCAGGCTTGTGTGAGTCCTTTTGCTAACTGAAAGATAGTTTTTTTCCTGTGTTCAAGGCCAGGGAAGTGATTAAACTGATGAAGAACTGGCAAAGGGGATGAAAGGCTGAGTGAGAAGCAAGAGCTAAGCAGGTTTGGTTCGTGTACCTGGTCCCTGAAGAAAAACTGCATCAAGACTCTAGAGGTTAATAAAGACAGAAGCTGCAAAGCTTCAGGTCTTGGCAGAACCACTGGCATTTGTTGAGTGAAGGATGCACTTCACATGTTAGTCATGGGTTGTTGAGTTTTTACCCATAAGCAGGAGCAGGACATGTAAACCATATATCTTAAACAATTTTAATGTATAAACCACTGTCATTAAATATGGGTTAAACCTATTTGAACACAGGTTCACAAGTTTCCTTAGTTACACTGATTTGACTAAGACTATTCATATTATAATAGAATGGAGAGACAGATTGACAAAGGCCTTTTGCCTCCACTAGCTAACAGAAGGACAGCTGAGAAGGGATTTTTAATCAATTTCATAAATATCAACAACATTCATGAATTTTAATTTTTAATTTTTTTTTTTAACTGCTTGGAAATTTGACCTTTCCCTTGAATCCCACATTTGTCCTGTGGCCTTAAGGAGAAATGACTGTATTGTGAATATGCTTTTGTTCCTTGCAGCAGAAAGAATAAAACAGGTCTCAGAGTTAAAGAAAAATAAAATATTTAAACCTACACTGCCAGGAGAGTGCTATATAGCAGGAGTGGAAGTAAAATAATGTGCAATCTCGCTCCTTTATTTTTTGAAAACTCTGAAGCATTGAATTGCATGGGAGCATGGAGAAAGGGAAAAGATAATGCACAGACTGCATCACTTGCTCACTCAGGCTCTAGAGAAACCTGTGAAGCCAAGGAGCCTCCTCAGGCAGTGATCATCAGCAGGTCTGCTTCTGTTACATCTATTTCTGTGTTCCTCAGCTGGGCTCTTCGTCATGGTACAGCTACACAGGGATCCACGTATGCCTGGAGCTAGAGAAGTGGAGAGGGGCTAACAGTTTGGATGGCTAAAACTTCGAGCAAGTACTGCCACTGAAAGCAATGGTCCTCTCTTTCTTGTACCCACACCAACATAGGTGTTTCTGCCTCCTCTGTGCTTTTCCTTCTTCGGGCTGGCTTAAGCATCTCTGGACCATCACCATTTAATGACCTGCACTGGGGAGATGATCAGCAGGGCTTTTGGATGGCTGATATTTCAGCTGGGTCAGTTTTACAAACCGATTTACCATGTGACCACATAAAAAACTTTCTTTGAAGAAGTACGGGGGGAGAAATGGGTGCTGGCTTACCCCTTAACCCTTACGGTTTAAGCCTGTGGTTTCCTGTACAGTGGATCTGACTGCAGGCTGCTACTGCCCTGCTCTTATTGCTTCCCTTGCACTTTGCACTGGTGTTCTTCTGGGATCAGAAGTTCAGGGAACTAAAGCAGCTGAAGCCAAGTAAGAAAAAATTAACTTTCTAAACAGGCTCAGCATGAGGTCAGACCAGTTGCCAGCACTGGGGTGAGGGAGCTGGCAGAAACGCACGGTCAAGGATGGAGAGAGGGAACGGTGGCAGCAGCCACTGTTGGGTTTACTTGACCACCCCCTGAGTGCTTGGTTTGCCTAAACTCAACGATGGTCAATCATTTGCTGGATTCTGATTAAAGAATTTCAGACTCCAGTAGAAGACAGACTATAAAAATCATGTTGAGTTTAAATGCCCAATGCACATGTTGTTCCCACATAGGAACAAAAACTGTATTTGCAATTTGCCTAGATTATTTCTCCTTCAAGATTTTTACCTTTACTTCTGCACTCTTGTCAGGGTATTGTGCATGAATAGAGACAAATATTGACATTTCATATGTTCTGAAATTTGTACTATGTAATTTATATGACCAACACATCACAGTGCTACCAGTGTGACAGCACTACTTCAGAATGCAACCCCCTACCTTAAATTATCAGCCCTATAATTTTACATTCTTTGTAGTTAGCTTCTTAACAGTGCCTCAATTCAGTAAATGCATTCGGATCTCAAAGGTGCATTTACAAATAATTAAAAAATATGCCTGATTGGGCTTGCTAATTCAGAACAAATATAGAAGCTGGTTTTCACATAACAAGGCCATAATTCTCCATTTCCTTGCAATTGTGTGGGTGATTACATGGGCTACCACAGCTGTGTCATGGGGATTTGCAGGCAGATGAGAGTTTTCTGGTTTCTGTGGAGAACCAGGGGAGTGTAGGTCATGCTGTGGGTTTTACAGCAGCATTGAGCCAATGTGTCTAGCTTCTGTTGCAGGAAAGGGCAGCCCACCTTCCCTGGACCAGGGCTCCTGCTACTTGGTCTGGTGGACCTGTGTTGGTCTGTGTCTGACCGCATGATGAACAGTCTGGGGAGCTCAGCCAGGTTACTGCTGTGTCAAACTAGCACCAATGACAGCACAAGGGATAAGGTCAGCTGGGCTGGGTTTAGGGCTGAGGAGCTCCACAGACCCCCCTTTTACTGGGGGACCCCACAGTGAGATTGGGTTCTCATGGAATCAAACCCTGATGTTGTAGTACTGTGGCCAGTCCAGGAGCCTATTCTCACTGCTTTCATGCATTCTTCTCCTGCCCAAACCCTGTTTAAATGTCAAGTTTTTGGTAGAGATCATAGCAATGCTGGACAGGTTTTGGGGGACTACATCTAGACAGCTCTGTGGCTGTTTGGGTGAGGGTGCCTCCTGTATGTTGAGCAAGCACAAAGATGCTCGCTTGAAGATTTAAAACTGGATGGCAAAACTGGAACTAAATGGCTGGTCAGAACAAAAGCCAACACTACCTGAGGGATGACGATAGCAAAGGTGGGAGCTTGAAAATGAAGATAAGCATGGTAATGCTGTGTTTGATGTGACAGCAGAGGAGGAGGCAGTGGAAGGAATCAAGGAGATGAGCGACATTGTTGAGATGAAGAACTGTGCAAACTATCTTTCCAAGAGCATTCCAGCTAGATAAGAGCCAGACAAGATGGTGTTTGTCAAGGACAGTGCACAGAAGAAGCCTTGAGGTGTAAGATAATAGGGAAGAGGAACTTGGAACAGAACTTGAACTTTCTGGGGGAGAGGTATAGCTGTCCTGGAGGTGCATTGCACAAGGATTCTGCAGAGACCAAAGTTCTGCTGATAAGCAGCACTTAAACGATCATATTTATCCTTTATGGATCTTATATAATCTACCTGCTTTGGGAAGATTCTCCCACCCCCAGTAACACAGCTGCCATCTAGCACGGTGGCCTTTGACTTGGAGTTGTGGAGGTTTATGTGGGTTTGTTTCATTGCTTCTCACACTAAGGGCCATTGCCGAAATGGATATATTGCCATAATGTTTGCATTAGCGTTCAGCTGAACCGTTGTACAATCTGCTGGCTTTGTGTTTGCACCACTTTCCTCCATATTGGGCCAAATGAGTTTATAGGCAGGAGTTAAAAAAGAAGTGTTCGTATGTTGTATCCCTGGCTCTTCACATCATTTCTTGTGTCTTCGAAGCGTTGGGTCTGCTTAAAGCAAGCCTGTGTATTCCTTTGTGTTTTCACAAGCCATTCTCAGCTCTTATTTAAGAGGCACACCAAATGCAAGGCATATTTACAATATAGTTTGTAAAAACAATGATTTTTAATTTAATTCCAATGAGTATTGCAGAATATTCACAGGAAGCTGAAATTGTGAGTGCTTGTCAGAGGAATCAGAGTCCATCACTTATGCTCGTCTTCTTTGGGAGGAGAATCTGACACCACATGGCCAACATGTCACTCAAAGTTAGGATTGCAAATAATGGAAATGACTTCTGAAAAGATATTAACTAAGCATTATTTATAGCGCTGATTGTCAGTGGTGGAACAATTTCCTTTCATTTTTTGTAGAAAAGATCCTTCTCTTGATAATCACACATTCTTTTCTGCAGTAGCATATAATTGTATAGCTCAGAAATCAGAGTGGCATAATAGAAAGCTGTTAATTGTTTCCTGATGCTTAGGATGTAATTAACTTATACTTTCCTCCAGCTGAAATTAATTTATTTTTACTAAGACCTTGAAAGAGTAACTCCTAGCTTAAACTGCTATTTTGCTGCTTGTTCAGTGCAAACAGGGGAGATTGTGAAGAAGCTCAAAGTAGCATTATCATGTACATATCCCCCAAAAGATTGTACAAATACCATTTTGAGAACTATTTGGGGCTATAAGCTTAAAGACTTGTCTTGGACAATTAAAGTATTTTCAGAACTAATAGCATTTGGACAAACTCAGACCTTTTATGTCTTTTGGGAAATGTTAGAAATAGATGTTAATAGGTTAAATTAATAAGTAGATCTCTTTGATGAGAAAAATGGCTCCATGATAGGAGCCATTGGTATCATATTGCTGCTTGTCTAATTAGACGAGGCACTGAAAGTAAGTTCTTAAAAGCACACTGAACAAAAGAAATAAAACAAGGTTTATTAAAAGCTTATTATCTCAATCTTAATTTATGCAAAATTATGCAGTTATCTAAAATAGACAGCAAAAAGGTGTCTTCGCACAAGAAATGCATTGACACACTGGAGCAAGCCCCAGGGAGGGCTGGCTCTCAGGTTGGGGGTGGGCTGGAGCACCTGGCGTACAAGAAGATGCTGAGGGCTGGGTCCGCTCAGCCCAGAGAAGAGAAGGCTCAGGGGGATCTTACTGCTGGCTGCAACTACTTAAATGAGGTGGTGTAAGGAAAGAGGGAGAGAGTCTTCTCCAGGATGCACAGGGGTAGGACAAAAGGCAGTAGGCAAAATTTGCAAGGGAGTTTCTAATGAGATATTTGGAAAGAATTATTCACCATGAGAGTAAGTAAAAAATTGGAGTAGGGGCCCACAGAAGCTCAGAGGTATTAAAATCTTGCCTGGACACAACCCTGAGAAACTTGTACGAACTGGAGATGCTTTCAATATAGGTTGGACCAGATGACCTCCAGAGGTCCTTTCCAACCTGAATTACTCTATATTTCATGAAGGCATAGTGTGATGTCTTCTTTAAACTGTGGTGGCAGATATTATCAGCATTTTGTTACTGGCTGGTAACCAGAGATTATTATCCACTCAGTTGCACTGGTGGGAGGGCTTGTGAGAATGTTTCCTAACCTACTTCAGTGTGAAATCAGCTGGGTTAGTTTGTACAATGTGTGCAGTGGTTGACATTACCACTCCTTTCACATTGTCCAGCTTTTCAAGCAAATTTAAGGATGAGAAATGTATCCATTTCCAAATGAATGCCTGAGAACTTTTGAAATCTCTCAGTTTCAACTGAGAGTTTTATGAAGATGTGAAGGTGAGAACCTGGTTCCCATGACTGCGCTGTCTTAAGTCAGGGTAGGATTTTACCGCAGATCATGAGGGATTCATGAGATGCCAATATCACAACTCTTCCTGCCACCAAGAGAGCTTTTCAAGGTGTCTGTGAGGTTATCTGTAGATCCATTTCTTAAGAACTTGCGGGACAGAAACCAAAGTGCACATGCTTAGGATATACTGGTTTTATATCAGTCCTTGAAGGATGAGAACAGAAGAAAGACTGGGGGCAGTGTACAGAGTAATACAAAGTGGAAGGCCAGGAGATCACATTAGTGCCAGAAATCCTGCTGGCTATGTCATGTTGGCATTACAAGAGGAACAGTAATCTCAGGGCAAACCACCTGCTCCTCCGTTCTCACTTGCATGCACGACAATACAATAAATGGATGGAGCGGTCTCAGGTCATCTTACACTGTGCACAAAGGGCCTAGTTTGGGAGTTTATTTGTGTGCATAAATTCCTGGTTTTTCATAGTCCCGCAGCCCCAACTTGTGGAAAGTGGATTTTCAGTCCCATTTTGAGGGAAGAGAATATTGGAACTGTTAACACTGTCTTCCCTTGGAGGGGCATGTCTCATCCGATAATCCATTTGGAAGGTAACAAGATATATTCCCTTGCCTTTACAGATGTGATCAAAGACGTGATTAAATCAGGCATATGCCAACCATTACCCCACCTTTTTGAAAATAATATTTCTTTTAACACACACAAAGCAATGAGATTTGTTGCTTTCTCTGTATGCTGTTGTGCTTTATCACAGTGCTGCAAGGCCTAGATCCTTTAAAAATATTTCATAAGAGGGGAAAGTCCGATCGTTTTAGGTTTCTATGAAGCAGTGGTTTTTCCAAGTGCTATCCTTTGGGCCCAATGTAATGAATCAAACAGTGTTGAAAGAGAATTGCTTGCATTCACTTTGTTTGGCTACAGAGGGTCTAGAGCTGCTCCAAACTAATATATTAAGAACTTCATATGACTTTTTTTGGTTAAATCTGTAAATCAACAACAGCTGAAACAGTGTATCCTATATAATTTCACATGAAATACGTTTGTACTCTGTGTTGATTTCTTTTCTGATGAACATAGAACATCTGACTTTATATGAGGCCAGTAACAGCAGTACTCTTGGGAAACACATTACTGGGGCAAAGGAGGAAGGAAAAAAGATTGCGTAAACTGCTTAGGAGACACACTATAAACACGGAGAGAATAATTTATTTAAACATATAGTGGCTAGGAAAAGTTCCAGTGGACTGGAAATTGTGGCATTTTTGCTTGCAGACTGAAGACTGTACACAGTGTATCTTTTAATGTAAAACAGTAAAACACCTCAGAAAATGATAGAGCTGTGGAAAAAGGCGCAGAAAGGTGTTGGCCACTTGATTGATGATTTTGTGTCTTCAGTGGCCACAAACCTTTTGCAGTTTCAGCAGTTAATATATGCACAGCCTGCTTACATATGGACTCAAATCTGCTACAGTTCAGCATTTAGAAAGCTCATTGTAGTTACATTCAAATTAAGACCTGATTGGCACTGTTTGTAATGTGCTTCGATAGCCAGGGTGAGTAATGGACTAAACCTTGGCATGCTCTTTAGCATGCCTCCACATGTCTGCATAGCTACAATAAGAAGTGCCTATGGTCCATCTGCCCAATTGTGGTCACCACCTGAGGAGCCACCATACCCAGGCTCCTAGAGATCCTGCCTTTCTTCAGGACAGGTGATGTCAAGGCTTGCCTTGGCTAAATGAATTTGATTTAGGATGTTGGGTCACTTACACCGATGATGTGTGAGTATGTGAGCCTGTGTAAAGGCAGAGTGCAGGCCCTAACCTCTCACCTCCTCTTGTCCTGTTGCCCATCTAAAGCTTTTCCCTAACTGTCTGTGCAACATGTGTTTTGGATTTAAGTTCAGGCCTGACTCAGAGTTTGGAGGCTGTTGTAAACATAACCATATTGTTGTGATCTGTCTACCAGCATTCAACTGAGGCTGATAGCGTATGTAAAACTGATGTCATTACTTGGTGAATAAGGATCAGGGTGCATGTTCTGAGTTATTAAACTAGTAAGAAGTCATGGTTTGAGTTTATTGTCAGAGTACATAAATACCTGTTCACTGAGCTTTCTGCATGTGTGGAGAGAGAATTTTGTCTGGAATGAGAAGTGGCACACACGTGGCCCAGCAATGGGAGCAAGCTGTTCAGTATAGGAGCAGAACTTCTTTGGGCTCCTTATTGAGTTATTTATTATTTTAAAGGAAAATTTCCTTTTAATCTTAAGAGCAGAGGAAGAAAGTTTCTGTAATATTTATCTTTTCAAAGCTCATCTACTTGTGAACATTTAACAAGGCCTAATCAAACAAGACAAGATCCTTGACAGCATCCTGACAGAAGGAACTATTCATAAAGAGTGGTTATGCAGCAGCTGTGTATCTGTTCATATCATATATCAGATATAGAAAAATGCTGAGCTCATCCAAAGAAACCATCTCCAGGCTAGATTTTTGCAAAAGTAAACTCCTTTAAATAAAACTAGTCTTTAACTAGGATTTTTATTAATTCATTTTCCTTAATGATAAAGTCCTTCGTTAACCTGCCAGAATTTAAGCGGTAAGTAACTTCATGACTTTGAGTAATCCCCTTGAATTCATATACTATAATTCTTCACGTTACATGTTTGTATGACCTAGATAAAGAAAGAGATTTAAAGCAGATAGGACAGTTCTTTATCATTAAAACATTTGTGTCAGAGAGCAATCCTTTCTATGTTTTAAAAATGAATACAGTAGTGTTATGTTACAGAATTGTTGAGTAAAATCATAGTTACCATTTGGCATAGATGCGTTTGAAACTCATTCAGTGTAGTTTGGGGTCATCAATAGCTTTTTGGGACATTTTTCATTTTTTCTCTGTAGATGGTGATTAATTTCTTCTTTTTCATTTAACACTCACAGTGAAACCTTATTGGATGTTACAGGTTTCTCTTTAAGAAAAACATATATAAGTGAGCAGATAGTTAATTAGGATTATACTAATTTGTTGCCTCCAGCTGGCTGTGAAGGTCATACTAGCTTATATTTTACACTCAAAGCAATGTTTTTCTTAAGCAAACATGACAACTTAAGGGAACTGAAAAGGGCTGTAACATGAGTCTGTTTAAGGCTTCTATCCTATTTTGATTTATTTACTTTAATAATTACATACTCTGTATTATTTCAATAAATAATTTTTTTTAAAAAAATCATGTGCTACTATATAAATTTAGACAAATTCCAGGCTTAAAAAGACTAGGGTGACTATGACTATATAGTCAGGTTCTTCATGGTAGCTTCACAAGATCTCAGATGTGGGGCTGGAGGTTCCTGCAAACCTGGTGATTTGGGTCTCAGTGGGATGTGTGGGTGTTGCACGTGGAGGCAGAAAAGCCAGCTGAGTACAGACATATAGAGGCTTCAGCCAAGGGTAAGATCCAGAGTTAGGCTGTGGAGCAGGCAGAGGAATCCTCTGCCATTGCAGCTCCTCCTGGCTTCTACGCTTTGATTTAGCAAGGAAGCAGACCAGACCCTTGGCCTCTATGCATGCTGCTAGCCAGCTGATGGGGTTTCCTCGCAGCAGATTCCCCACCGTTTTTTGACACAGTTGTATGTCACAAAGGTTGTAGGATTTCCCTCAGATGTTGGAGGAAAACTTGCCACTGGTTTGGTGTTGACTGTACAATAATGACAAGCCAGTTAAATATCTATCTTTCCAATCAGCCACATAAGGACTATTGTATATTGCACAGTAAAAAAGAAAAACAAGTAATACCCTGTTGCAAAAGCAAGGAAGCAAGCACATGAAGAATGTTTGTATATCTGCATACCCACTTTTAATAAAAGCCTTAATATAAACTGCAAATGTCTTGCATTAGGTAGTACTTGAATTTTTCTTTTTTTGCAGCTGACGTGAAGCAGGACTTTAGAAAGGCTGTGAGTCCTGGTCTAGTGCCTTCAAAGGCCAGCCTCTGATATTCTTCCTCCCTGTAATATTCCCAAGGTTGTTCATAGATATCAGCGTAAATCATGTAATTATAAAACAAAGGACTGGAAGGTCTTCTGCAGAATATTATAACACACAATCCTTTGGTATATTTATTACAGTTCTGTAGAAGTTATTTAAGTTCTTGCCTCAAGTAACAATTAGAAATTTTTGCTTCAAAACTTTGTCTAATTTTTACCTTAGGATCCCACAGCATCACTTAAATAGCTTTTCTTGCATTCTGCTTTTAACTCACCTGGAAGACTATAAACAACAATTCTGTTCCTGTCACTGTTTTTTTAGATAAGGTTAGACTCCCAAGCCAGTATCTTTTTCTCTCTGCTCACAAGACTAGTTCATCATTTCTCATACCAGCATAGCGCTGCTTTATTGCGTCTCTTTGAGCTTATCATTCTTCAATGAGGATGGCATGAACAATACAATATTTAGACGATGTCCTGTAGTATCATATACAATGACATGAACAACTGGATTTCCCATCATTTCTGCAAACATCTCAGTTAGTACAACCTAAGATTGCCTTTGTTTTTTGTATGGTCTCAGTCTGTTGATAGCCTGTACCGAGTGAAAGTTTAGCTACTGCATATTCAGCTCTTTCTTACTCTTTATTGGTTTCAGCCTCCAAGTTCTCAGTTTTCAGCACAGTATTTTGTTGTGAGTGCATAGCCTTGCATTTTATAGTCTTACCTGTTCCTCCATTTCTATTTTTGCACTGTGAAGGTCATCCACTAACAATTTAATCACCTCTAGGTGATCCAGTCAAATGGCTCATTACTTTCACTGTTTAAAAGTTCCAGTTTTATTTTATAGTTTAGTGGTCAACCACTGGATTTCGATAGACTTCTGGAAGACAGTGGAAAGAACTCCCTTGAATCATGTCTTCTGTCAGTGTAGCATCCTGCATATTGCGGTATTGCCAGATGTAGGAGGTTAAAAAAAAGCATGAATCAATGCCAAAATATGGTAAAATTATTTTTTATTTAAAGAAATTCAATAGAGAGTGGCTTTTCTAGTCAGTATTTTTTCACTTACTGCTTTCACAGCTTCCTTCAAAATAAAAATAAAGCCCAGTAATGCAGTTATACTGAACATGAAACAAAGGAAGCTATTCCTTTGGAATGGGAAGGGGTAAACAAAGTGTGATGGTTTTAATACAACATACTGTATATTGAATGAGTATTGCATCTATACTTGTTTTAAAATGAATCTACGTATTTGTTGGAAGTGAGTAAGAAGTCTTGACTCATAGCGTCAATATAAAACTGGGTTTGTTAACAATAATACATAACACTAAGTATTTTATTACTTATTTTATTACCTGTAAGGTACTGGCTATTTGTGCTTAATGATGCTCATGATTACACAGCACAGTAATTGGTTAGCAGTTTTGTGTAGAGGTGGAAAACAATTGCTAAAAGCAATTGAGCTATTACTGTGGTATGACGCGTTATTAATGATGAAGGCCAAAAATTTTTTTCTTGCTTTCATCAGGGTTGCCAAGGACCGCTGAAAGGAGTACAATCAGTTGGTGCCCCTCTGAGGAGCATAAAATATTGGGGAGAAGATCTCCTGCAGCTCTGCAGTATTCAGGCTGAGAGTAGCCATGCCTGGAAGGAGTTTGAGATCAGGGGTTACCCAAAGCCATAAAACGTCTCAGCAAAACTATTTGTCACTCATTGACAGGGTAGGAGAAATATCACAACGGCACTTGAGATAAGGCACTTGGCTAATTTAAATTGTCCCATGGATTTCTTGGGTTACCTCTGGCAGGTAACAACACCTTTTACTCTTTGCAGTGCAAACCTCTTCAGTACTGTGGTGCTTTCTGGGTGCTATGGATCTGCTCTTACCTAGATGCGCCAGGTGATGGGTGGGTGGAAAGACTTCATTTCTCAGGACGTCTGAAACTTGCTGCATGCAGTGCAAGGGCGTAGCAAGGTCATACTCAGCTTTTCCCTGTGCATAAGTGTAAAAGAGATGTCAGCCTTGGTACATAAGGGACTTCAGCCTGTAGCTTTTTTTGGCTCCCCCACACCCTTGGGATGCAACGTGCATCCCAAGGGCTTTCTGGCACCTTGCTGCAGCCCGTCTTCTTGACTCCAGTGATGCAGACCTGTAGTCCAGCACCCTATTCCCCAGTTCCTGGTCTGTCTCTCCCGGTTCTTGAATGGCAGTGCTGGCAGGAATAGCTGTAGCAGTAGGGCTTGGACTGTTTGCCCCATATTTGCCCCATTTAGTCCATTTAGCATTTCAAAGGAAGATTCACTTCTCCCAGCCCTGTTACTGAGACAACAGGTCTGTGTTTCACAAACTTAATTGATTTTCACTGGCCTCCCATGAGGCCTACACTGCTCCTTCCTCAGTTTTCTATCCATAAAATGCTTCCTTTATTGAGAGTGATTTTCAGCCTAAGTCCATGAGAGTAGGTGGGCTTTTGGCTACTGTGTTAGTCCAGTCAAGGGATGTCTATAACAACAGTTGTCCTATGGTTTCTGGTCTGCACTTTGAAATTTAGGTGGTTTACGGTAGAAGTCTTCAGTTTAGATTTGTGAAGACATCCCTGAGAAAATTAGTCCCCACAGTACTTATTGATTTAGTAAGCCTAAGAAAATCCTTGCAATGGAGACACAGAAAAATAATGTGAATAAAACCTAGTTGATGGGCATAAGCAAAGATGGCTTGTTCTTCAGTGAAAAGTACATCGGTTCTTTTGGTGATCCACATAGTAGTATCACATAGACCTTGAGCTGCATGCATTCATCCCATGTGTGCATCCCAACTCATCCATATGAGGGAGAAGCACAGTTATACTTGACCTCCTTGTAAAGGAGAACTGTGAGTTCCTGAGCTCTGACAGCTTCAGGCAAGAAATCAAGCAGCCGGAGTGAGACAGGCAGACTTCCACTTTCCTTTTGATGAGGGGCAGGTAAAATAATAATTTGCCTGCATTTTGTGTTTTCATCTTTGTAACAGCCAGTTTTATGCCTTGCAGCAGGACAGACGCTCTCAAGGTTCAAGTGCGCAGGCAGTTGGAAGTATTATTTGTGTTTGTACACATTTTGATTAAAAGTGAAATGAAAGTGAAATGGCTTGGCAGGCAGGGAGATTAGCCACTTCACAGCTTCCTGTGGACATGAGGAGAAAGTGTCATTAGATCTGTAACCTTGCAAGATACTGAGTTTTCCTGCTTCTTGAAAAAGAGACCTCTATTGTTCAAATATTGTTCTGATTTGGTGATACTGTTAGACTACTCTCACATGTGGGTGTATCACAGCCCAAAGAGAAAAGTGGAGGGGAGTCAGCAGTCCACTGAACACATTCCTTTCCCTTACAGGGTCAAACCCTAGAAAAACGCCAACATAAATATTCCAAAAGTTGATAAAATGTTATCTACAGGTCCTATTCACATTCACTGTTTTACCAGCTCAACAACGTTATGCTGTGTTGTTTTAAGTGAAGACCAAATACAGGCTCAGATTATACACCTTTGTGGTTTAAAAGTCCAAACTCTGGTTTTGCAAGTGGTCTCTAGTTTTATGAGAGATTTATACAAACACACAGATCTAATTTCCTCTGCAGTCTGGAGTACTCGCGATGGAGGCTGTGGGTCTGAATTTCTGGCATGAATTTGGGGGTTGAAAGAGTATGTCCAAGAGACGTTGTTTTGATTTCATCTTAGACCCTGAGCCATGCCTGTATCTGTTCCCCAGAGCTTCCTTTGACCCCTGCCAGTGTTAGTAAGGTGTTGTGGGTATTGGGGATGTGCACGCTCGGTTGCAGGCTCAGTGACCTTATTACTTTCTGAATTTATAAAAAAGAACTTCATAAAAGAGGCAGCCCCAATGTTTTATTTAGAGCCACAGGGGCACTGGTGAACCGCCACTTCTTTGGAAGCTTTGGGCTTTCCTCTGCAGTGCACCAAGAGATGGTTTATGTGAAAAGTCTCGATCTGGCTCTGCGTTCTGGCATCTCCTCACGTTACTACATGGCTGTGGGCAAAAAAGTGGAGATAAACACAGTGATGAGAACTGATATCAGGAGCTGCTCTGAAGACACCCTCTCTCACCCTATTTCAGATGGTAGAATTCCTTCTCTGCTGCAGCTACCAATACAGAAATGTCTTCATCCTATTTCCAGTACGACCCCATGTTTTAAAGGGTATTTTACCCCCTGTGAATATCAAGTAACAGAACTAAGTGATTGCACAGCTGAAGCATAAATAGAAAGAGGAACAGGCAGCAGCAAACCACTGACACTTCAGCTGAGACTTGGCAAGCCCAGCTGGAAATACTTGCCCCAGCAATACACATCGCATTTGCAGAGTACCTTCATGATCACCTCTGTGTACAAAGTTTATACCCTCACTGACCTATTTTTTTTTTTTCTGACAGTGCAAAGGCAAAAGTTTAGCGTAAAGGGCATTTTGTATAGTTCTGTATTTTCCTGGATGTGTATATATACACAGACGCCGCCATATGCTAACTTACTGTCTAACGAATTGGGTCTGCAGCTGACCTGGGAGTTTTAACCTTCAGTGGGAATTATGCTTCTAAGTCATAGAGACACTTTGGAAAATGCCATCTTTCAGTAAGATGCCTGTCTAACATGTTGTAGACAGCTCATATACTTGTGTTCAGAAAACAGCCAAACTTTGTGACCTCTGGGAGGATATAAAACTGTTCTGTTTGCAACAGAAAGGGGCGATTCTACCTGCCAGTGGGGCACTTATGATGTCCCTTGAGAAGAGATGTGGAAAACCCATGCTCTTTAGCCACCATGAATTGTCCTGATTTTTGGCAAGATATTTTTTTCTGTCCATATATTATTGTCACAAAGGACGTTGTGACTTGCTTTAACTTGGAAATAAGTAAGTCCTTCTCTTACCAAAGTTCCAAGCATATGAAGCTTGTGAATGAATTTGAAGATGACAGAAACCATCTGCAGTGCTTTTCCTCTCTGCATATCACTGTTAATTTTCAAGGGATCTAATATGGTTTTGTTCAGCATTTACCTTAAGGGGATAAAACTGTAGTAGTTCAATGCATGCTGATTGGCAGTGCTCAAGCTGGGATAGTCACTGAAACCAAGGGTATATGCTAGAGCGAGGTGTAAAGCAGCAGTAACCCATGAGTGTGCTGAAACTCATCAGCGGTGGTTGAGCACCCTGGGACAGGATGTGCCATGACTAATTACAACATCAGTGTATATTGTTCAGTAATTAGTAAATTCTGCTAAGAATCTCCATTTTAAATGGTCTCTTCACTGGCTTTCTGCTCTTCCATTAAAAAAAAAGGTGTTCTATAATGATGTATTCTGTGATATATATGACATATCATATATATATATACATGCATGTGTAATTTCCCTGGTGGAAAACAAAATGCAAGCTTCATGTAGCTGTGAGAGCAATTTCTTCCCAAGTTAGTGCCTGATTCTTCATTTGAGGCATTGGAATAGGCTGCCCAGGGAGATGGTGGAGTCACCATCCCTGGAGGTGTTCAAAAAATGCGTGAATGTGGCACTCCAGGACATGGTTTAGTAGGCATGGTGTTTCGGATTGACGGTTGGACTAGATGATCTCGGAGGTCTTTTCCAACCTTAATGATTCTATGATTCTATGATTTCTAGGCAAAGATTTTGATTTTTCCATTATCATGACTTCTCTGACAGTTGGCAAAGAAAATACCTAATGGCCTCTCAACAAATAATGTTGTTCCTGATTAACTCTGAACACGTGTACTGAAAAACAGGAGCAGAATGTTCTAGGTTAGCTCAGTCCCTGCTATGCAGGTGGAAGGCACTTCTATTTGGAGCAAGAGTCCCTACAAGTTGTTAATTAAGAGCAACTCCTGTTTAGACAAGCCCCCAAGAAAACTGTTCTGGCATGCACACATGCAAATACGAACTGTCTTTATTTGTCGTAAGCATGAATAAGAGCCATGGATACCAATTTGTAAGTGTTAAAGGGTTGCATACGCCTGTTGCAGTTCATGGGCAATTGCTCAAATGCTTTAGTTCTCATGTTGTTTTCTGCAGGTAGGGGAGACTGTGGCCCCAAGTGCCAAATCTGGCAGGTAATCTTGAATAATATATGGATTTACATATGGATGATGGGCTGGTGTACACAAGGTTGTTTTCTGGGGTTAAGTTATTAAGTTGTAGAAAGAGGGACAACTTTTCAAAGGCTTGTTGAATCATGGTGTACCCTAATCACCCCTCGTTGTTCGCCCTCTCGCTTCTCCCCCTTCTCTCCTCAAACTGGTCAGGGTTTGTCAGTGAGCTAATTCTCCTAAGCAGCTCTTGAGAAAAACTTCTAGCGAGAGAAAGGTGATTGGTATCAAGTTAGGTCTTTTCTAGTCATCATGCAGACTAGCTGACAGAAAGTGATTAACATTACTTAAAGGGAAAACATCAAGGTCTTTTGGTGAGAACCTTGTTTCCCAGTGCCAAGGGATAAGGAGTTTACCACTTCACTTGAATATTGGTTCCAGTGTATAATTGCATTAAGTGCTACATTTTTTTCCTTTTTATCCCATTTGTTTTGGCTCCTGATAAATATTTCTGAACAAGGACACATTTTTATAATTATTGCCTAAACTTTTGATTTGTATACTGCAATATATGCTCAATAACTTTACCTGAAGCTTTTATATTTGTAGTTTACACTAGGTACAGTTTCAATTCATTGAGCTACTTCTCCTCCCTACAGTTTGATTTTTAGCAGGTTTGTAGAGGTGAGTGAGCTCTGACAGAAAGAACAGCATACACCACCAGGGAGAAAATCTGAATTCCTTTTCTGTTCTTTATTCCAAATAAATTAGCCTGGACATAATTCAGTATGGACACAATTGCTATAGACTGAAGAAAAAGTTCCCACTTCCATTTGGAAATTGTGGATAAATTTGTTTTTTCAGGTTCCTTGAGGCTTATGTGGTCATGGTCTGTTTGTTTTAATGATTTTGTAACCTCTTAGAAATTTGAATCCACTTTAGCAAGTGGGTGGAGATAATTAAGGTAATGAAATTTCAATAAGTTTTATGAATATAGGAAAAAAGTATATAGAGAGATCCTATAAATGCTCTGAGTAAGGAAAAAGGTCGTAGTGGGAACCCATGTGTTTTGACATGACAGAGAACTTGAAGTATTTATAAGCCCACCAGCTGCAGAAAAGCCTTTAGTCAGAATTTAAGACATAAACACTCATTTCTGGGGCTCTTGGCTACTGGCTTGTTTGTGGAATGCCAGACCAGTCCTGGCACACTCCTACGCGATGTTTGGACAAAGAATTTCATAGAAGGGGGTTTCCCTCTTGTATCAGATGAACTCTGTCCATTTAAACTTCCACTGATGACTGAAAGCTGGGTCGAGCCATCTGCATATATATTATACGCTCTTTCCTGAGTTTTGTTCTTGCAGATAACTGTGCGACAGAAAGCTGGATAAACATTAACAGAACATGGAATATATTTGAAATGTAAAGCTCAGTCAGACATACTGATAATTGCATGTTCTATAATTAAAACTGTGTAGGCTTTTCTTTCTAAGTATGGCAACAGCTGTTAGAGCACATCTGGAAAATATGCTTTAAGCAAAGGTATTTTAGCTCAGAGAATTTCACAATGCATGGGATAGTTACCAGCACTTCTTTCCAGAATACTAATCTGATTTATCAGTATTTTTAATATAAAAGTCTTTATTTTTTTATGATGTTTGCAAAGCTTGCTTTGAATTTGTATCACAGATTGGCCATTCTGGTGTAGTTCAAGGCTAAACGCTGCAAAACAAAAACATTGCTTTTCTACTGGTTTTAGGTAGAAGCCTACATAAGACTTGTCTAATGCCCTAATAATATTTTATTCACTGATTTCAGCCAAATATTTTCCCCTTCTTTGATTCTGAAGAGAAATAATTGTTTTGTACTGGAATCACATTGAGAGGAGAATTGGTTGGGCTCCTGCTCTGTGCTTCCTGAGGCTCATGTTAACGCCCTTCTGTGCTATCTCCCTCTCTAGAAAATAGAGATAGTTGTACCCCCTACAATTCTTACAGCATTATTCACAACTTCTTTGAAGTCTGTGAGAGTGTCTACAAAGTAGGATCCTGGCCACTTGGAAATGAATGGCAATATTTCTATTTGCGAGAGGAGCCTAAGCATTGTGGTTTCTATGCTTTCTTCAGAACTGTTGCATAGACATGGCACTACAAAACCATAATTATTAAAATTATTAATTAAAATGGAAACAAGAAAGCATAAAACTTTAAAAAACTTTAAAAAACCCCCCTCTATGCATTAATTTATTGATGATGTTACACATTTTGTTTATTTGGAAAAAAATGACAAAAAATAAAGATGCAGAACCCCAGAACCTTTACTAACAAGGTAACAATCTAATCAGGAGCTTCCATTCTGACCCAAGTGTCTCAAAACCAGCCAACTAACTTGCTTTCAAGATGATGGGGGAGATTTTGCAGATAGACAGCATTTACCAACAGTTCCCCAACTGAGAAATCTGTTCTCCTTTATTTGGAGTAGGAGGCAATGTTTTAACACTAGATAACATTGTGTTGCAATGCTTCGCACCTGAATCCTAAATCATAAATGCTATACTTGTTGTGCAGCTGGAGGCAAAACGCATTTACCTAACCAGGGAAGAAACTACAGCTACAAAAATGAATGAGATTAAGAAAAAAAAAAGTCTACGGCAGTGGTACCACAAAATGAAAGAGTAACATGGAACGTATTAGTGGTAATGCGGGAAAATTAATTCCAAATTATTGACAGTTTAATTGACCTACAGGAAGTGTTTTAATGGGCTTAGTATGCTGTGCTGTTCTTCATTATTTAACCTCTTCCACTGGGCAGAAAGCCAGTTTTCCAAGGATGGGGTTTAAAGTTGTAACAAATGGTTGCTGTGGATTGCCTGGTGGTCAGACACCAGCGCTGGCTGTGTGACCGAGTCCCTTCCTCTTCCATCCAACACCTTCAAAGCCCATCCTGTGAACCCGGCTTGGGCGCCTCTGCTCCACTCTTGTCCCAGTCCTGCTAGTTAGAGAGGCTCTTTGCAAGTAATATTCAAAAGGTGATTTGACTCCCAGGCTCCGACTGCATGAAGAAAAGGTCATAAAAGATCGTCGGCACCACCTCAAGACATACCCAAACTGCTTCGTTGCCAAAGAGCTGATCGACTGGCTGATTGACCATAAAGAGGCCTCCGACCGAGAGACAGCAATTAAACTGGTGCAGAAATTATTGGATCACAGTATTATCCACCACGGTAAGTGCAATATCAGCCATTAAAAAGTTCTAAGCTAAATTTTATTGACTGCTGTGAAACAAAAGGAGATCCTACTCCTGCTCTGTAACCTAGTATAGGACAGGTAGGATCCTTTCCCTGCCAGAAAGGCAGCATCTCCCTTGAACTGTGCTGCTGCACAAGGTCCCCTGTGTCCCGAGGGACACACAGAGGCTGAAGAGGTGTGGAATGATGTTCCCCATGTCAGTACAGGGGGGGAAGTTACTGGAGAGGGTGCTGCTGCTTCCCCGCCTTCAGAGCAGCCCCAGCTGGGTCCTGTCCCCTCTCTCCCTGCTGCCCTCACCTCCCTGCTCCCCAGTGCACAGTTTTCCAGCTGAAAAACGCATCTGAAAAAGTCAGCTGGCAAAAAAAGATCTCTTTTCTCACGTGGATTAGTTCTTTGGCCCTGTCCCTCACACCAGCTGCACAAACATTAGTGCTGGTACAGCTGCAAGAAAGTTAGTGGTCTGACTGTGCCCTGATTAATTTTCTCCTAAACTTGTTGTCTATTTGAGATCTGTTCCTTTCAGCTTCTTGAATAACAATTTACACTGATGAAAAGGAGACTTCCAATTCAGTGGTAGCATTTAGTTGCCTTTTGGTGCACAAAAAAGCTAGGAATCACAGAAAGAAAGAAGATCCAAGGCCTTGATTTCGAGCGTGTATTATTACCCATTTCAAAAAGGCAAAATGTACCATTTGTTTCTTTTTTAAGAGAAAACAGAGCAACTATGAACAGACAAATGCTGACTTTATGCAGGGGTCACTGTACGTACAGCAATACTGCTGCTATCTGCAATGCATTAACAACACCTTAATTACAGGCAGAAATGCACATATTAAATGAGTGCCACTTCTACAGCTTCTGCTTGGCTATTAAATTAAAATTCTGGGTTGTTATGGAAACCAGGACTCACGGTAGATAGTTAAAGAATAAAGTAATTATGGGGTATTCAAATCTGACTATTTAATCCTCTATTGAGAAAATGTCAGTGAAGAGTTGTGTGGATGCCCGAGTGACTTAATTTAATTGAGCAATAGATGTTTTATTGGTGAATGCTTGTTTAAAGCTTTAACAACCTTCAAATGCTTTCTACCTCAGGATCCAATTGCACGCTATAACTTCCATACAAATTCTATGTATGTGTGTTTATGTATGACACATAGGGCAGGTGTTTCTTAAAAAAATTCATGTATTGCATTCAAATTTAATGAGTTTGTTTGTGAAGTGAGGTAGGGCAAATTCAGAGAGGTTCAATCAGGTTCTGGAGGATGCTCAGAGCATCCTTTCAACTCCCGTGTCAAGTGAAAGGGGTACCAGTTCCTGCTCCTCTGGTGCAGAAGGTGAGCCCATGTATGTGGGCTGACCGCTCTGCTAGGAGCAGCTTGATTGGGACATCTTTCTCATTAATTTATGCGCTTTCTGGAGCTCTGTTCTGCATTTACAGGAGTCCATCATCAGCCGCTGTCTCATAAACCTTATTTAGCATTTTGCATTGTGCTCCACTTGTACCTACCGTTTGCTAGCTGGCATGGCAGAGCAATTGAGACAATTTTAAGAGGGCAGAAGGCTTTGATTTTGACTGCTTCTGCAGTGAGTCTGAAGTTTCCTACAGCACCATTCAACTGATACAAGTAACTAAGAAGTTTGCCAATCCTTAAATTATTTGGTGTTCTACACTGGTGGCCTTTTAAACAAACAAGACTTTTTTCATCAAAAGGTTTTCCAGGTATACAGCAGGTGGATGCTTTTTTGCGCTTTATGTTCACAGTGGTACTCACAAAACTGATGAACACCTGTCCCCCTCACCTAGAAATTCAGTTGCCTATCTGAAAGTTTTCACCAGCCTTTCATCAGGTATTAGAACTGAATAAAGTTATATGCTCAGAAATACAGGGGGTTAGGCTCCATACATGCTTGCTTTGAAGTTCAGCAGTGGCACGTGCTAAATGGATCCTCAACTCCTTAATATCCCTATGAAATTTTTTTTTATTTTACCTTTCAGTCTGTGATGAGCATAAGGAATTCAAGGATGTTAAACTGTTCTACCGCTTCAGAAAAGACGACGGGACATTTCCTCTGGACAATGAGGTGAAGGTCTTCATGAGAGGACAAAGACTGTATGAAAAGTATGTTGTATTCAGTATGCATAATGTGTTCCTAATAGTACCACAGGAGGCAAATGATACTTATTAATCTACTTTTGAATAGTCAGAGTCTTTCAAATCATGCAGGAATAGGTCTGGGTAATCCTGTGACTTTATTTGGTAACCCTTCTCTCTCTCCCATTTCCCTTTCGCTTTTCTACCATGTTCATTTGTAGCATTTTGTTTAAAATGAAATTACACTTTTGTATGTTCTGGGTTGTAAATACATCCTGTGTGAGAACCCAAAGTAAATTTAAGCCCTTGAACTGTATTCTGTAAAAATAATTACTAAAGAATGATTTGTCATGTAAAATTGTAATCACAAGACCTGAGCCTTTAGTACATCAACATGTACTAAACAAGTGGCTACATATCTCTTGAGACTCCGTATCTTCACCAGGAGGTAGGATTTTAAATAATAGGTGAAATTAATCTTCAGTGTTCCAGTCTGCAAAGCTTCTACATCAGAAATTTTATATTAAATGTAGTTTCAAAAAAATCCCAGCCAAGAACATCTAATTAAGATTTGAAACAGATGCTTATGCAGAGATACTGAATATCCCACTGGATTACTTCCGTCAAATAGCTAGGCAGCTTAACCATACTTCCCAATCTATAATTAATCACATTTTTATTCAGGATGTAGAGACTGCGATGCAGTACTTTCAAGCAGAGTGAATAAAATGCATGTTGGCATGTGCTACAAACTAATACAAAAGTTGTGATATGCTATTTACCAAAAAGCTTGAAATATTGCTCCAGACTGAATCCCTCCCACTCTCCTGCTTGGTTAGAGCAGAAGCATGCAGCAGCCGGGAGAGATGCTGTGTCTTCTGGCTGGCATAATTTTCTTTCCCTCTTAGAATAAAACACTCAGGAAAATCCCAAGTTTAAAAGCTGACGATAAATACTGTTTTCAAGGTTAGAAGGCTCTGAAGGTCAATTTGCTGAAAGAGCAATTAAACTGAAAAATAAACCCATAACTGTAAATGCCACCTCTTTTGTTGCACCCATCATATAAAATTCCCTGAGACTCAGTGACTGTGACTATTTAAAGTAAAAAAAAAAAGTATGTGACACAAGAAAATACCCCACTAGAAAAAGTCCTTCAATGGATGCACTGGGACAAATGTATTGAATCACTCATCTCCAAAATCTCCTGTGCCTTACTAAGCACAGCATTCGCTCCTTTAGACTCCGTAACATACAGCGCCTGCAAGCCTGGCCCATATTATGAAAAGTCAATTGGTGTGTCTACAGTAGCAAAACTTTTTTTCTATTAGTTCTCTATATTTCTATTTCTGTTCTTCTGTGAGCAAAATTTTTGGTTGGTGAGGCTGGTAACAACAGTCCTCTGCATGAAAGGAGCCATGGTGGGAAGAACTCTGTTCTGCCAGTGTCTGCTTCCCTCCCCATTTTTCTGTGTGAAGAACTATTTCCAAACCAATGTCTAGTGTCCAGTTTGTCCAACACTATACTAGCAGAAAAATATTCATAACGGTATAGATTGTTCCCATCTTGGAAAAGGAATTAATGCCAAAAGCAGCACCTATATCTAAATATAACTGCATCCTCATGAGGTGGTTGCTCCTAGGCAACATATCTAAAGGGTTCAGAAATTTCTGAAACCAGCCCTGAGTGCTAAATATAGTATGGATTAAAAATACATGGCATTTCAAAGCCAGTCTGTGACAGTCAAAGCTAGTCAAAATTCTCCATGGATCATTGGAAATACTTCATATTCATGGCAGATAAGAATGCATACCTGGGCTATCTGGGCTTCACTTTGTTTATTGTAGCAAATCCAATGTGCAGAGCACTTGGATTTCATTAGGTGCCTTGTCCATGCATGCTTATTAGCAACACCTTCACAGTTTCATTGGATGCATTTTAAACTCAAAATCTAATACTGAAAGTCAGACTACTACAGAAAGAGTTCTCCAACGAAATGTGTGCATGTGTAATATATCTGTTGTGTCAGTTTGCTTATAGTGTTGAGAAAGAACATATTAATTCAGTGCAATTAAAATAGTTATTAAGTGGCAACAACTGGAGAAAAGTATTCATGCACAGACATGAAGTCACTTGCCGTTATATTCAACTTGTTTATCAGAATGCCTGTAGGCCCAGTTTCAAGAGAAATGCAACTATGCCAAAGGAAATCTATCTGAATCCAACACATTTAAAAAATCTGTGTCTAATTTTGTAGATGTTGCTGATCTTCACTAAGCTTTGCTAGTTCAAGATACACATTATAATACTATTTCCTGCTCTTCTCCACCCGCTGCATTAGGGCTGGAGTACCATTACACTCAGAAGCCAGCGCAGTTTGTGCTTGCCAAAAATTGCAGACGTTATCCAACATCAGTCCATGCAGTTTGATACCTCCAATGGGTAAAATGAGCAAAATGCTTTAGGAAGATCAGCAGGTTGTTGCAAGGGCAGAGGAATGGATGCGTTAGGCAGGTTGCCTGCATTCAGCCAGCTGTTTCGGGTAAATGCCCCATGCTCTGCCCTTGGACATGGGAACATTAGGTCTGTGTCCACAGTGAGGAGCTCCGTTTCCCTGTCTCCCTTTTGTGTGACCACAAAGGTTCTTGTACTATGGATTCTCCTCTCTGGTGGCATTACCTCCTTCACCTACTGTGGACGTCTTCGGTGGCTGTACTTGTGCCACTAGAAGATTTAAAATTAGTCTCAGACTGTATTCTCCCTCCATTTGCACTGAAAATCATAAATCAGCTCAGATTCCCTGCACATCATTGCAAACTTTGGTAATCCTTTCTGTGAACATGCTTTGAGTTTCAAATTTATACCTAGAGATGAAACCTACTGGTTTTCCTACAGCTTTGTCTGAAAATTGTTGGATAGTTAGGTCCAAAGATGGTATCAGTTTTCATACTCTACAGGACTGACCAAATAGACTGAATAAGATAAACATGTTTCCTGCTCAACAAAACCCTCCCTGCAAATCTGAAATAAATCCAGAACAGACCTTTCATAGCTTAAAAAAAAAAAATCAAATTGTGCAGGCGTCCTATTTTTATAATGGTTGCAATTCTCAGTTGGTTTTGGTCAGGCATACAGGATTGTTGTGTTTCTGGTGCAGTCAGGTTTAGGAGTCATCTCATGACATGGACTTCAACTGAGATTTTTCAACCAGATTTCACAGTGAAAGAAGTGCAGATTTATGGTTTTAATTTCAGGAAATCATTTAGATAATTTTGAGCCTGTATTCTCTGAATCACTTTCATTTTAACTCATCAGTGGTTAATTCAAATATATCCTCTGGTGCAGTTATTTAGATAAAACAAGGTTAAAATTTTCTTTGAAAAGGATTTGAATTTCAGCATTCGGCTAAATACATTCCCTTAATGCAGGATAACACCAGTTTTAGCAAATAATATGTTTTGACGTGAATGGCCTTGTGTTTTTTTGAAACAAGGAGAAAATGGAAGAGATAAAGGCAGTTTCTGATTCTGGCTAATGAAAGGACAGGATTTTGGCTGATGTAAATTTGTACAGCTTTGTTGACAGCCATGGAGTTACAGTGATTTACTTCAGTTAGCGATGTAAGTCTATGGATTGCTGTTTCTGGGTTTGTTAAACTGTCAGTTTGTCGTGGCTGTTTGTTCACAAGTCCAAATCCTTTGCAGTGCTATTCTGGGCACACACGGAAGGGTGTGAAATGTCAAGCTGAGTGTTTTTCCACTTGATATTTTTCCAGATTTCTTTTGTGTCTCTGTAAAAATCTAACCATTAGCATCTCTTTTTCAAGGACCTCTCTATCTTCAACTTCAATGAGCTGGTCAAGTAATTATAGACTCATCAAAGAACAATTAACACAAGCCTAAGGATTTTTTATTTGGTGCCCGCAGAGCCTGGGTAACTAATTGTGGGTAACCATGCAGCAGATGGGATGGAAAGACATGAGTTTTGGGTTTGCTTTTTTTCCCGGGGGGAAAAAGCTCAGTGAACAAGATGCATTTAAAGAAGGTCCCTTGGAGCTCTGTCTGTATTAGATGTGGTTAGTGTGGGACAAAATGTTGCCTTGCGTGCAGACGCTTGTAAATCAAAATATGAAAAAGATTAAAGTCTTTGCAAGAGTTCTGGAGTCAATACGTTTTCCCCTGTGGCCCATACTCTTGCTTTTGGCCTCATCACTGACTTCAGCTAATTTTGACTTTCTTAGTTCTTACTCAGCTCAGAGGTGCTGGCAGTGACGCACCAACATCTAAACCAGTTCATTGTATTTGCCACTGACATGCAGCTGTGGTCAAGCAGCCTTTGCCTGGTTTGATGATCTGCTGTCTGGTGGTCAGATCCAGTCAGTTCAGGGTTCTGGTTAGCTCTCATTAAAGTCAAGGGAATAAATCTTTCAGGTGAAATAACAGGGGCTGGATCCTGTCAAACTTCTTCATTGTAACGTCAAATGAAACTTTTATCTGTGTTCTTATGGCACAGATTTTTCTGATGCCTCCCAAAGGAGGTGAAGTTATATTCCATGAACTCTGGACATGCTGGCAGTTTAAGAAAGAGATGGCCCACATATGGATTTACATGAAATTCAAATTTTTGATCAGAAGGGCAAAGATTAAGCAATTCCAGAATATTCCTGTTGTAGTTCCGTTGTGCCCTTAATTTCAAAACAGTTGGTGAAGGGAGGGGACTTATTAGTCTTACATGGAAAAAATAACCATGCCATTCTTGAGCTGTTATTCTGAAAGTCTTACCACTATTCCTGTTTTTAGCTTACAATAAATAAAATAATTATAAAGAAAAATGACATTAGCAAATAAGGAGTCGATGGTGGGATTCCGTATTAAAAGGGAGCAGTTCTCATTTCTTCTTTCAGACCATCTTCTCTTTCAAACTGTCAACCTTACTTTTGCATTAACAAAATACCGAGGCTTTTTTTTGCTTTTTTTTTAATGTTGTGTCATTTGTATAGGTTACTTGAATGGAGAATAATTTTATTCCTATCTTTAAGCTAGGTACATGCCAATTGCTAGGAGATTCAGACACCTCAAGATGTTCCTCTGAACTCTGGTGTTACACAGGGCCAGCTGAGGCACGGAGACTCTGGACTCAGATGTAAAAATGTGTTCAGGTGTGCAACTCACTGATTGCAGCTGCATCACTAAGTGTTAGATGCTAAATATTTATCAACCACCCAAACCACAGAACTACTTTGTTTTCTTCCTCCTGAATTTTTCTGCAGCTGTTTTAGAGCTTTTGGGGAGAATTTTCAAAACCATCTAAATGACTTCGGGGCAGAGTCCTGCTAACTGTAAAAAATAATTAGCAATTTTTAAACACATTAGTCACAATCTGGTGCTTTTAGGCTAATTTTGCTTCAAAGTCAATTATACAGTAACTTTTAGAGAAGCTAAAGAACTAAATAGGGGAGATGTGAAACTGAAAAAACTTGTTTTCTTTCAGGGAAAAAACAAGAAAGCATTAACTTCACATAGGGATATACAGCCTAAATGTCTTGATGGAGCAGCTATAATTCACATCCTGAGTTTAGATGGATAGCTTGAGGAAAGATTTAGTAAGTCAGTGAAAGGTTCACATATGTTTGCTTAGTATCAGTGAGATTTGCCAGAATAGATTTGAAGTTGCTTTTCTGAAGAACCTTTTTCCCTACCAACATTTTTCCCTCCATACCAGGCTGATGAGTTCTGAAAATACTCTTCTGCAAGCCAGGGAAGAAGAAGGAGTCAAGTATGAACGGACCTTCGTGGCATCAGAGTTCATTGACTGGTTGATCCAGGAGGGAGAGGCCACGACCCGGACTGAGGCAGAGCAGCTTGGCCGCAGACTTTTGGAGCATGGGATTATACAGCATGGTGAGAAATTTACTGCCAGGTAGCCAAAGCTACACCTTTTGTATCACTTTCTTCAGGTCAGATCATATGGAGAGGCTCTTTAGTTCTGAAAATTCTGCCTCAGATGCAGAATACAGCTAGAATTTGGGACTGTATCATAACAACATAAGGATGTGGATGAAAATCAATGCTGCTACGCTTGTGGTAATTAACTTGAAGAACTTGTTATTAGCGATATGTATAATTGAGGTAAATAGCTTTGTAAGGATCAGGTAGGGATTAGAGCCATAAATAAGCTAAATTCTCAATGTAGAAGAAAAATGACAAGTGCTGTATATATTTCTACTTGAGGACAGGAGCAGAGCACAAGCTGATGCCAGAAAAGCAGCTTTCCCTCTTGGTCATGTTGCAGAGTCATTCTAGTATGTTTGGGCAAGAAAGAGGGTATTGCTTTCAGCTGAAGTGTTATTACATTTGTCCTGGTGCTATAACTTCTTTGAAGCATGAATCAAATATTTCTTCATGGTCCAGCACAATGGCAGTTGTACCTTCACCAAGGATCTCCCTCTGTTAAGGGTGGAGGAGACAGTTTTCTCTCTGTACTGCCCCGAGGGTGAAGAAATGAACAGCCCTGGCACCAAAATCCATTTCACATGTTGTCATCATCTACTCTCAGCGCAAGTTGCCCTTCCGTGACCAGGCGTTTTCCATCATAAATGCGTTGCAGTGCCTCTGGGAGTGATGAAGGGGTGCCAGGACATGACAGAACGAGCTGGCAGAAGCTGTTAGCTACGTTGCTTAACGCACAATGGGAAAGTAATCAGATCCTGGTGATCTGAATGTTGTCACATCAACACAAATTCTGACAGAGAACAAACAATTCACAATATTAACAGGTTGTTAATATACAGGGTGCTAGGTTGCTTGTTGCTTTGTGAGAAATCCTAGTTTTAAGGAATAGAGAAAAATGTGGGATATAAGTGACCTGCACAGTTCCTTCATGGCTGTAATCATGCTCACATTATCTCTAGCTTCCAATTACTAGGAGCGACTTCTGAATGTTTACAGTAATCAGCTTCCAGTTCTATAATTACCCCTGTGCTTCCTATGATTTATAGAGTGCCAACTGCTTGGAGCTTGATGGACAGGGAGGGTATGCCACCCCTCCTCTTTATAGCAGCAATGATTTCATTCCTATTTTTACTTGAACATTTTATGTGTATTATATACAAGGTAAATGATCCTTAAAAAACAGACAAAAAAAAAAAA
>VZTL01003642.1:30557-73628 GCA_013400535.1 Scopus umbretta
AAAAAAAGACAGATGTGAGATTTATGCTGCTATTGATGTTTTTGCAGAGGAAATAAAGTCAGGACTTGAATTTGGTGTAAAGCTGGATTTACTTTGCTATTGAAATCTTTGCAGAGCTAAGAAAGTCAGGATGTGGCTTTTATTGTAGCTAAACCATTGTTTCTTTAATTAGGGCAAATGCTCAGCAGTGCACTTTGGCAGGGAAACAATTTTGCCCCCGTCAAGCTGAATTTCTAGGGGTATTCCCTGAGCAACACTGGCCCTGCTCACTTTTATGGATTTTCCTGGCCAGTTTTGCAGATTTATCCCCTGCCCATCCTCTTCTAGCAGGGAAGAGCACATGCAAAGCGCCCCGTTAGAAAGAAATTTGAAACTCATGAAGTGACTGCAAACAGGCTGCTGGGAATTGGTTGATTGCTAAGGAAGTGGCCTTCTCACTCCAAGGTACCGTCATCTTCCTCACTCAGCTTTTATTGGGGCAAAGGCAACTCAGTGGGAATTTCACACTGACTTGATGGGGAAGCTGGAAGTAAAATAAAACTGAGCGATGTCCTTGAGATTTATTTTTACAAGTGGACATGCTTTTGTGCACGCTCCTAAACAGGAGATTTCATTCTCCTCTGGATTTCACTGAAACAATTTGTCTAGATAGTATTAGGAATATTGATGAAAGTACTAGCAGAATTGATGCAGAGCTGGTGTGGGGTTCACCTAAGCAAGTGGATACGATCTGTGCGCTTTGAAGGTTCACGTAATGCTGGCTTCCTCTCAGAAGGGAGCTGGAAATGAGAACTCCCAGTACAGAACTGGGGATATAAACTGTAAAATGGCACAAGCGGTATTCTCTTTTTTCCTCCCTGTCTCACTGAATTCTAGATCCAATTACCCAAAAAAAAAAAAAAAAAAAAAAGAAGTATTTTTCTATCTCTTAGTAGAGCAAACTCATTTCACCATACTATGCTCCCTTTGTTTTGTATCTCATCAGAAGCACCAAAATGTTACTTGACACTAATTGGCGTCCTTGTTGGCAGAACTAGCAGAAAGACTCTTGACTGTGCAGCAGTAGAGAATAAAACATGTTCATGCCCTGAAGGCAATCTTTTGCTAGCAGTATTGTTTGATATCCACAATATGGAATAAAATAAAGCTTGCTCTACTCTTCTTATGAAGTATTTATTACCTTGCCTAACGCAATAGAAAGTAATAGAAATAGTTGCATCAAGTTGCCAATCTCAGTAGTAATTTTCCAGCCACAACTGAATTGTGCAATTTATTTTTACTGATAGGTACTTTCATTTCAATTACTCAGAGAAGCTCTATTCTGCAGCTGAGGTACTGTATTCAAAACAGCTTCCTGTCACATTTATCTTCACTTTAATTGGTCAGACACAGACCAGGTTTCACACAGGAAACAACCACTGATGCTAATTTTAAAAAGGAAAACAGTGGTTTAAGAGGAATTGTATAAATGCTGTAAAAACATCAAATGCTTCAGTTTAAAAATAATCTTCCTGATCTCTTTTGGGCATATATAACTATACATATTTCCCCTGCCATACAGGAAAATGATGAAACGTGCTTAAGTGCTGAATTGCTTCCTTCCAAAATCCCACTGGCACATACAAATCATAACCCACAAACCACCATTTTCACAAATAGGAGCCAGATGTCCTTCCCTACGGACTGGTACACCCAAATACTATGGAATAAAAAAAATATATAAGTAGCGGGGTATTGTGCACTGTACGTTTCTTGAAGGCTTGTGTTGGTAGTGTAATTGCCAGTAGTTATTCTGCATTTGTGAACAGTGATGGCCTTTGCCAGAATATAGGAATAAAGATTGTGCAAAGAATTAGAAACATGGTGATGCACATTCAATAAGGGCAGGGACAAAAGGTGCACAGAACACAATTCTCACCTGTAGAAAAGCCCATTTCTAGTATGGTGAGGTATGCACAGCTCATTATTATATTCTTCTTCTTATAATCTTATTATTAACAGATAAGACTTTCCTCCAGGAGACTGGATCTTTCCTAGTTCTTCTTTATATGGAAATGGTGAGGCAGATTAGCTATTGTCATCAAAATTCATGTGCAACAAGAGAAGAAGGAAATTCTCTGCCAGCTCCGGGGTAGATCAGACCGAAGCGAGGATGGGCTGGGGAGCAGGCAGAGGAGAGCGTGAACATCCACACACAGTCACAGCCCTTCCTCAGTCTGGAACACAGAGATACTGAGATGTCAAGGACGGAAGAGGGCATCCACAGAGCTCTTTCTGACATCATTGTTTGGCTCAAACTTGGTTACGGCACTTGCTGCGGCACTTATTCTGCACCTGCAGCCCCAGTAGCAGAGCACCACTGACATGACAGGCTAAGTCCTCCTGTCCTCCTCCAAGGACTTGTTGGGTATGAAAGCTGGGGGGATGGAGAAACATCAGCCTGCCTTGCAGAAAGGTTTAAGGTCTGGAAGCTCAAGTGATAAATACTTTCCATTTCAAAATCTGGTTAATACTGTTAAGAGGAACTTATGTTTTCTTAGGATAGCACCTGCACTTTTCAAGTTGAATATTTGTATTTCCTCTGTGGCAGTGACCAAACCATAGCACATTTAGAGATACTTTTCAACCTGTTGTGAGGTGTAAACACTTAGCGATTGCCCTGCACCACAGACAGTACTGCGTGTGCCACTCTCCTGGGTGAGCCTGCAAGAAGTCCAGGTCTGAGCAGCAGTGCTTGTCTTCTCATGCCAGATCACATTCTCTCTTGCTCTTGCTGTTTTTCCAAGCTGCTGCTTACCTTCAAGTGCGTGCATTTGGTGATATCTCCTCTCCGACACACAGGACCTGACATCCCTCCAGCACCTTCCCCAGGCAGTGACCACAGCAGGGCTCAGCACGAACCGGTTTGCGCGGCTCTCCGCTCTGCTCCAGGGGGGCGGGACGTGGATTCCCAACCTTAGACCAGCAAAGGAACATGTGATGGGTTTTGGAAAGGCCATAGACTTTGCTTTCCTGAATAAGTCAGGGGTAGAAAAATCTCTTTTGGAGATGACTGGCTAGCAGGTATCTTCTTTGAAACATTTTATCAGTGCTAAGATTTTCTAATGACAGCAAATATTTGGGAAGATGTCCTAGGCATGATATAAGTGTCTTCTGCCCCCACCCCCTTTTAGAATACCTTTCAGATTTAAAAAGTTTTATTGAGTTAATTGCACTTGGCCAGACCTGGTGCATTCAAGGTACGTGCATGTTCCTCTGGCTTAGCACAGAAGCAGATGTTTACCGCCTCTCAGGAGTTAATCTTTTATCAGCAAAACTTCACTGTGCAAATTACTTTCAGAGATGAAAACAAACATTTTGTGGTGACTTAGTGAGAACAGTAAATATTGACTTACTCTCTGTTTCTGCAGAAAAGTCTTAAAACGTATATTTAATTTTCCCTATTCTTTGCAAGGACTCTGTACCTTTATGCAGCAAAATTTCCTTTGACAAGACAATCAGTGCATTTACTTTTAAACATCAAGATACATGATGCCATTGAAAGTTTGTTGTAATCGTGGAAGTAGATTAAATATCTAACAAAGTATTATTTCTTTTGCTTTTGTTGAAAAGCTTTCCCTCTCATCCAAAATTTCTGTAAAGTGTAAAGTATGTGTTGTTACATTTACTTTAGATGTCCAGTTGCTTATGATTAGCTGACATTTCTTACTTTGTAAGTGAGAACTTGCCATACATGTGAAATATAGACTTCTTCCTTAACTTGAGATTCCTCTTTGGAACCCCTTTTCTTGGAAATATCACTGCAAATAGCAATTTATAAGTGCCATTGAACCATCCCATAAATCTTTGACTGAAATGGTCATAGTTTTCTTCACCAAAATTAACACATAGATTTTTAAATATAATTTTTCTTGTTGATCTAACACCTGGATCACATCATCTGCTGGATATATCCAGGCATTCATTGTGTATACTCCATGCTAAAAGTTATAAAACATCACATTTTTACAGATGGTGCCTTGATTTATCTCAGTGAAACACAAACCTTCAGTTAGTCTTTGAAGTCCTGCTACACAACTTTGTTGTAAGCCTGGTTCCCCCTGAGACGATGCCATGCAGAGGCACTCCACTGTTTATTTGTGTGGCAGTTCTTTCCTGGCAGTTCCCATACATAGGGACAGTAACCTCACCCACGGTAATTCAAATGCTTATGCTAAATCTGGAGACCGCTTTGCATATTTTTCATGATTTTGCCCTGGTAGGAAAGTCGGAGAATAAGAACTTCGTATGTAATTGTATAATCTTCCAGCTCCTATTCTATCAGCTTCTCATTGTACTCTTCTTGCAATTGTCCTTATCTAAAGCAGGAATGCATTTTGTTTTTTAAAGAGCCACATGCTCTATGCATTATGTAAATAACATACGAAGACTTCTTTTCATATTAACTACCTAATTCTATTTTTCTGACGGAGAATGGGTTTCAGTTTTTAACAGCTGCAACAGAAAAAAGATACCCAGATGGGCCTTTTCATCTTCTGCTTCCCTTGCCACAGACTGTACTTTCCATACTTTATTTGGAAGCAAAGAAAAGCAGTTGGCTATGTTCTGTAAACTTGCTAAATTAAAGATGATAAATCCTCATATACAAACTGAAAAGACTGCTGAAATGTGTGTGATTCAACACTGGCTTTTCACGCTAGAGTAAGTCGCGTGTATTTGAAAATAGACTGCAAATAGATTGCAAACCTACTGGAAAGACAAAATGTATATAGAAACACTTATCTGCATACCTATTTTAAGGCAGCTGAAATAAAACTTTAATGCACTGAGCAGAACATACCACTTTAATAAGAGCAGGATACTCTGTTATTTCAGTTCCCAAGGAGCTTTGGACAGTTGTCTATTGTAATCTTGATGCTTTAAAAGCAGTATAAAAGTTTTGCACTGAATAAATATATGACAGTTCATTAAAACAGCTCAGGAGACATGGTTCTCTAACTATACCACAGCTTTTTTTCTGGAACTACTTACAGGTCCAGGACCTACTTATTTCTGGACATGCTTACTGGCTTCACCCTTAGCTAGGATGAGCTGGAACAGCTCTCTGGATTTTGTATTTCAGTGTCAGGATCTGCCTTGCAGTTTTATACGAGAGGGTCGGTGGAAATGAGAGCAGTTCAAGCTTAGATCCGTTGTCCGTTCTAAGCAAATTCCTTGTAATCCAAATAAGAAAGCAATACTATTTAGTACAGCTGCACTGCCAAGAGTTTAACGTGCTGATTGAGTACATTCACAGGTGGGCTTATCTATAGTCTACGTAGCATATATTCATTCATAAAAGGCAGAGATGCAGGCATCATGTTTATACGGTGCAGGGAGTCCAAGACCCAATGCCCTGTGCTCGCTGAACATCTGTAGCCTCTCTTCCTTGATCTGAGGGAGCTCCAAGCAGGTGGAATTCATCAATGTGTAAAAGGAAGCTAATCTGAATAGGTGCCATTATTAAAATGCATTTGCAGATGCCAGATTAGCTTTAGAAAAACAGGAAGGCTTTGAGAGGAGTGGGAAAAGCATTGTCCCATGCAGAATAAAGCATCGATTATTCTCCTACGGCTGCACGTGCATTGGTGCAAGGCAGGAGTGGAAGAGGAACAGGGCAGGAGTGGCGGGGTCGTGTGGCAGAGGTGGGCGGCACGGAGCCAGGGCGAGGACCAGCCGAAAGCCCAGCAGCCACACTGTGTGGGTCTCAGCAGCTGGTCGGCGTTTTCCAGGCTCGCAGGCTCACCCTTGCTCTGTGCAAGCCAAAGTGGACACACACGCTTCCACTGCTTCTCTGGCAAGGGACCGAGACCGAGCTGGCAAAAGGCCTGAGGCACAGAGGAGACAGGCTCAGCAAGCTGTGTGCTGTCCAAGGAGAGAGGCATTTTTTTAAGGAACCGTTATTTTACAGTGTTGATTTGTTTCCTTCCCTTTTAAATACCAGTTCTGCTTAGGAAAGGGGAGCGAGGAAGCAAAAGGACATGGGGCTGGAGCCAGACCCTTCCCTGGGCAGCTTTGGAAGCTGGTGGGAGCGGCTTGGGCCGTGTCCTCCTTCAGACAAACCAGCAGCCCCCATCGCTCCCTGCAGCCTGCCAGTGTGTGTCTCATCATCCTGCATCCGTCCACCCTTTTGGGGCAATGTCCTGCCACTTCAGAGGTCAAAACTAGTATGGTCGTCCGTGCTTGCTATGTGAAGGCGCAGACCACTGCAGCCAGTAATAGCGAAGGTCTGGAATGATCTCCTGCAACTTTGAATTGGGTTTAACATCATTTCAAAAGAGGAAACTACCTCAGGAAAAAGATAAAGTATACTTGCAAATAGACTGGGGCTGCTGCCTCGTGTAGCGAAAGGCTTGGAAATGTGTCGTGCACCACTGGAAGGAGTTCAGTGCTGCTTTTGTCTGAAAAGTGAAGACAGACGTGTGTGCTGGTTTTGGCTGGAATATCAGTGCTGAAAACTCCATATACTCCGCTAATGCTTTTATAGCCTCTTCCTCTTAACCCCAGCACAAGCACATGCTCACACAAACAAACAAGCACACACTTCAATACGCTCTCCGCTCTCTTGAGAAAAGCTGCTCATCCAGCTCCTCAGGGAACTTTGATCTCTTTCCCACCACTCCCTCGACACGGAGCAGCCATTCCCCGGCTCCAGCCACGGGCTCGCTTGGTGACAGCATCGTGTTTCTGGGGACATGCAGAGCCGCTGTAGCGCATTGCTGGATGTGGCCTACTGGGAACTGCAGCCTTCGGCTGGTAGAAAGCATTAATCACCACGGTGGAGACGTACACAGTTTATCAGCGCTAAAAATCATGGGGAATTCAAGTTGGGAGAAGGATTTGGGGGAAAAGCCAGTTATGAAAATGGCCTGATTTTTAAGGCATGAGTCACACCATTTATTAAAATAGGCTTTTGTACTTTCTAAAGCCTCCTCCTTTCTATGAAATCAATGTAAAGCTAATATTCCTCTCTCTGCTGCGCATCAGCCTTCTTGCAAAAGAAGAAAAGAAAAGGCTGTTTAAGCCCTGTGCAGATCCCAGGAGTTTATGAATCAGAATCAGAAGCTGAAAGAAGATTTGCGTGGACGTTGCAATTTATATTTCATGTATCTGGACAGAAACTGTGAAGCAGCCAGGCACAAGAACCACTAAGGTGCAATATTAGCTGCTCTCAATCAGAGAAATGCCAAAATAAATAATCTGTTTTTTTCACGTCTTAACAGTAGTGTAATGGGGAATAACCACCTAAAATCCTTGCTGATGAAGTCTGCAAACTCTGGGGATAGATGAGAAAGTAAATAAATAATTGAACTCTTAATTAAATGGTCATTACCTAAAAAGAGGTGTGTTTTCATATAACTAATGGTATAACTAGAAAGCAATACATCTAGGAAATGAGAATGCAGACGCTGCTGGTTGGTGTGAAGCAACACTGCGCAGGAAAAGGAGGACGTACAGGGCACAAATTGTTCCCAGCTTATGTTTTTCGTGCAGTACAGTTGTCTTAATGTTACTGTGAGCCTGAGATGTACAAAAAGGAGGACAGCAAGTAACAGAAGGGGTGTGAGGTTGCAACTGCGAGCCTGCAGTTCTGGTAGCTGGATTTTAGGAAAGATAAAGAACACCTGAAGGGGGACTTGAGGAGGGCTAAAAAAAAAGGAGTCAGAATGTAAGGGGTGTTATTGATTCAGCTGAGCAAAGATATGTTTGAGAGTTGGCTTCATCACTTCACAGACTTTACAGAGATTTCTGACCAGATCTTCTGGACCTTTCTGATGAAGGTGTGACAAAGTCCAGGGATTATCAGCTAAAGTTAAACGCATTCAGCCTTGAGTTACATCTTTATTGCCTGGCAGGGAAAGTAACTGAAGGCTTGAAGAGCTCATTAGGAGGCAGCAACTTCCATGAGAGAGACAGACACCTGGAGCAGGAGCCTTGTTGAGTACCATGAGTGTATCTGCTGCTGCCGCCTCTGACTCAACACTCCATGTTAGCTCGAGGTAACAACCTCTAAAGAAACCTTACCTTCAAAGAAATCTCTCCTGAGCAAGCCTGTGCAGTCTTCTCAGCATTCTGCAATCAGTTTGGAAAAGTTTTTCACTCCCACATTTCTCTGCTGATTGCAGCAAAGCATGGACTGTTAAAGCAGCTGAGCTGAGCACCCATGCCTGTGCTGGAACCTCTCACCCAGCATGTACCAAGTGTAACAAAAACAACCTTCTGTGCGTGCTCTGCATCTGGCGTTCACATAGTTGTGATTTATCAAGGACAGGGGCATGCGTAGTTCCTCCTGGCTAAGGCTGAAAGTCAGCCACTGCACCTGAGGAGAGCTTCAGGGACAGCCTGCACCCGTGTCTGCTTCCCCCTCCTCCACCTCTTCCTTCTGATCCGTGGTGTGGAAATTCCTTTTTCCCACACCATTCCAGATACACTCACCCTTAGGCAGAGTCCCAGTATGGACATTTCATCCCAAATCATGAATATGCCAGAAAGTTGATGATTAAAAAAAAAAAGAATAAAGCCCCATGAGGCATACCAATAATTTTGGTGAGAATTTCATAATTTCTGAAAAGTGGCAGAGCACTTCAGTTAATGACACAAACAGAACAGAGTAGTTTTACTTAAGAACTGTAGGGCCATAATATTTAACTTGAATCAGAAACCCTGCTGATATTTCTTATATGGCAAACAGTTGGCAACAGTGATTCTACTTCCAAGTGTGTATTTGTGGGGCCCTCTTTCACTTAACATTATGAATCCCAGTAGTGTGCTGCATAAGTAGAGCTTGTCTTTTTAAGTTTCAGGAAACTCTTTAAGATGTCATAAAAAAAGGAAGTTTTTGTATTTGCATCGGGTTATTCTGATAAAGTGGTAGGATATTGCTAGATATTGCTACTTTTACTTATTGTGTCAGAGGTCTGAAAATGAGGCTGGTAGCTGTGAACACCTACATATTAAGTCTGCCTCTGATAGCAAATCCTTTTGTGGACGTAAGCAAGTCTCCAAATCTCTCCTCCTCTATTTCCGTTCTTCAAAAATAGTGATAGTTAGTAAGTGTTGTTTAATAGTATTGCATACTATACGTGTCCAAAATGATGAGCACAGCAGCAGTGTGTGCCTGCCATAATGAACATGTCAGAACACAGTAATGCATTGCTTGCAATGCTAAATTTGACATAGCAAAGCCATTTTGCTCATGGAGGATGCATGTGGCCGATTTGAGGAAACAACAGGTTCAGCACCAAAATGAAGCAGAGAAAAGCCAGGTGGCACGGGTTCTTCCGAAGCTCTTCAACAGAACCAGGCAATCTAGGTAAAAGGGGTCATTTTTGAAGATGGTACTTGAAACATTGCAGCTTGGCTAACTGGCATGACCTTTCTGCCTTATTCATGAAAAAAAGGTAGAGTTTCAAAACTCTACCTCTTTTCAAAACTCTAAGAAATGCCCTACAGCCTACGCCACGCTGCAGGACTCTGGGACAGTCTGCGTGGCAGCTCGGGCACAAGCATGTGCAGTTCAGAAAGCTCTGGTGTCCTGATTATTCCTTGTGTTCCGAAGGCAAATGTCCATTTGTACAGGCAGTGTCCCCTCTCTGACAGTGGCCCGGGCAGGCAAGAGACATGCTTCTTTGCTAGACAGACATATGATCTGACCCCGGATGGCAGTTTCTGTATCCATATGGAGGGCTGTTCCCTGAAGACCACGGCTAGGACTGGCGTCTTCTTTATTGTCTGGATGACTTGACATTCCTGGCTTGAATATTCTCCCTGAGACTGCCAGCTGATGGAGAATGTGACTGGGCTTTTTCCTCTTTGAGGCTATTCCTTCAGCTCACAAGCTTCAAATGACATACTGGGAGTTTATGCCTAAATGCAGCCTTTTTTGCCAGGCTATCATACATACGGTGTACTTCTGCGGGGCTCATGGAGAGCAATCTGAGACACACAGAGGTGTTAAGAAGGGATGAGAGCAAGAAAGAGTGTGATGAGGATGAGGACAAAGGGGGTGGGGGGGAGCAGCAGGGCTCCAGGCTCTGGGTCTGGTGTAGCACCTTAGATTCTGCTGGTTTTGGACCCCACGTGCCAGGCAGAGCCAAGAGCAAGGCAAAAGTTTGGAGTCTGTGGTAGGAGGTTGAGGCCAAATGAAGCGCAAGACTTGGCTGATGTCTGAGTGCATATCTATGTTGTTGTTTACGCTTTACATATAAATATGTATAACCCACCAGTTCTCATGATTCAATACTGGAAGAAATGCAATTTATAAACTAGTTAAATCCAGCATCTAGATTCTTCATGGAAAAGGTCAACTGTGGGAAATCATTTCGGTTGAATGTGATCACAGGAGCTAGGTGAAGATGGAGAAAATGCAGCCAAAACATCCACTGCAGCTATTTAAGATGCTGCAGTACTAATGCAGGGAGGACTCCGGAGGGCTCTTCTGCGATCAAGCCCTGAAGGAGTCAGAGCACTATTGGGACCTGGCACAGAGCTCCATCCAACTGCTGCATTTTTCATCGCTATTAAGATGCAGCATCAGGGGCAGCGAACACACAGACGTTATGGCAATGCTGCAGTCTGCAGGTAGGCTCAGTGCTCTTGCTCTGACACAAGAAACCTGGGATTTGCTCTCAGTGTCAAAACAGGTTGTAATTAAGACTTCTTTTCATTATGTAAGAAATGATTTTTGGCCAGGTGCCTGTTCCCAAACCTTGCATATCCGTGCAAAGGGGAGGAAGTGGCCTGCAGGAAGTGTCTGGGACATAGTGTCTGTGGTGAACAAGACAGAGGAAATACACAGGTCTTGATTCTCTGCTGCCCTGTAGCTCCAAACGAGGTAGTCAGTCAGAGCTCCCAGGGGCTGCCCTAGACTGATGAATTTACAAAAAACTTGATGGAAGGAGCTAAGGCTGGTCTGTAGTGACCAGCGGCACCGAACTGCATACAAAGGGAGCATGCGTGGAGATGGACCATTATGCAACCTGTCATGGAAAGATAAAGTACTTCCATTTCCACTTGACAATAAGAAGTGCTTGTCATTAGTCAGGGTTCTGTAGTAGATTCCTCTCAGCAACAACCAGTAAAGTTCCTACTTAGGTATCGACACTATAAAAGCGCGTATACTGAAGCTATCTGCGTGAAGCTGACCACCTTCCTCCTTTTTCTGAGTCTGCAGAGGGGAGATCTCTGGATGTCGCTTCCTTACACCAAGGTGTGCAGTGCACACATTGCGACTATGAGTGCTCTGATTTCAGTCCTACCTGGCATAGAGTTTCTATCCATTTCTTTTTCCAGTGTCCAACAAGCACCATTTTATGGACAGCAACTTGCTCTATCAGTGCAGAATGAATTTCCGCCGGCGGCGGCGATTAATGGAGCTCCTCACTGAAAAATCTCGCTTGATGCCAGAAAGCCATGACAGTCCATTTTGCCTGCGCAAGCAGAACCATGACAACAGAAAACACACCAGTTTTCTCTCAGGTGACTCATCAACTATACTGCTGTCTGTAGGGTGACTCCATGGGGTGTTAAACAATCCTTTTTTGGCCAAGGGGTTTCACTGTTTACCTGAAGAAAGCAGGCATCATGTCCATTTACTTGATTTACCAAATCTTTAGCTCCCCGGGGTGGTTTTGCACCTATATCAATAGCATGTCAGATGCTGATCAAAAATCAGTATCCATACACAAACAGAACTGGTTGAAATCCCTCCAAGCCCTAAGTAATTAGTTATATATTCTATGTGGGTTTTTTGAGAAGAATAAAAGTGAGGGGAAGGGGTCCTGCAGCATTTACTGTTCCACAATATCTAGCAAGAACTGAAAGAATAAATGGGAAGTAGAAGGAAAAACCCAAGAAATTTTTTCCCTATATTGAAATACCTCCTAGAAGACACTGCAATGGGAGCAGTTCAGCCATCATGTTTGCTACAGTATACATGAGTATATCATACTCATGCAGTGACCCTTCTAACTATGTAAAGCACACTAACGCCTACCCAGCGTTGCCAGCAGAAGTATGGCTTATTGCTATTGTTTTAAAGAAACCAGGGAAATTGGTTTAGTAATTTATACTGGTTCCCTTTCTCTCTGTATTTTCTCTCTGTTTGTAGTGAGTCCCACCAAGGAGATAAAGATCGTGTCGGCTGTACGGAGGAGCAGCATGAGTAGCTGTGGCAGCAGCGGGTACTTTAGCAGTAGCCCAACGCTCAGCAGCAGTCCCCCCGTGCTCTGCAACCCCAAATCCGGTGAGCACCAGCATTGCTTACGATGCACGGGAGACAGGGTGCAGACATCTATTTGGAGAGGAGGCGACTTGAAGAATGCCTAGCATCGCATCTAAGTTTATCTTTTCAAGGAGAGATTAAAAATTCACAGCGTCACAGGTTTTGTAGGCCAGAAGGGACTAATACCAACCTCTAGCCTGAAGTCCTGCTGAACACAAGCCAGACGCCTGCCTCCAATAATCTCCGCACCAAGCCCATAATTGTGGTTTGAGCTGCGGTATATATCTTAGGAGGACGTGCAGTCAGAGACCCAGATTTGCCTCTTCATTGCCAAGCTCTGATCCGATTCAAATCTCCTCCTAGAGACATTCCTTTGGTGCAAGTCAGAGGAGAGTTTAACTATCCAGTGGCCGCTTGAGTTGCTATGAAGTAACACAACTCGGAAAACAGCAGCCTCTAAGAAAGGAGGCAGCATTGTTTCAGCCTGGCAGGGACCATTTCAACATTTTAATTTGTTTAGGTCTTACACCGGTGTGTTTAAGAAGGTAAAAGTAGTGTTGAAACTTATTTTCCTTTTGAAAGGACTTCCTATTCCACGCCGGAAGGTTAAACACACCAATTCTACCACAGGTCACTTAAAATTATTTCTTGCTGTACATCTGGGAGGGGGAAAATAGACCAGGATAGATATTGTTTCAGCCTCTCTGTTTTCCTCAGAAACAGCCCTGAATTTCAAGGCAGAGTCCCTGCTGCCCTTTGCGCTCCTTAGTATTTCAAATGTACCGGGTCTCTGCCGACAGCGTGGGGAGCGTTGTGCGATGGGGGAAGGCTTCAGTGGATATGTGTAAGCTTTGCTTTCAAAGGGATGCTGGCATTTGAAATGATTACTAGGGAGTGCCTCAAGCACTATATGAATCCTGTTCAAAACATTGACAATTTACTCTGGAGATGAACGAGCTCAAGTGCATTTCATTCCTGCTGTGCAGAGTGACCATCAGAAAGAAAGGCACAGTTATGGGGACATTTCAGTTCTTTCTCCTTCTAGCACATTTCTTTCCCTCTCCTCAGGCTCTGCTGAGAATTCAGTATGAGGGTCTAAATTAAAATAATTTGAAGGGCTCCGTGTGACTGCAGAAGCCATGACACCCTGCAAGAGACCTGCTTTCAGCTTGGGGGAACGCTCTCAGTGCTGGTGGTCATGGCATCCTTAGAGTATGCTGCTGTTGGGCCTTCAGCACCACCTTCCAATGTGTTTACCCCTATATGCAATGCGTTTGCCCCTATATGAAGTGCCACATTGTCATGTTTTGGCAGATTATCTCTCAGGTATACTTCCCAGAAACACTCTGAGAGATTTTGTATGGTGAGCTCTTTGGATCCAGTACATCACTAATTACATCCTGGAAAATTTTCTGGGATAGATAAAGCAGCATTCATGCACCGTCCAGAAATGTGTGCGTTATCTGAAGTATGCCGACTATTCCATTCCTTTATGGTTCTGATTATATGCAAAGTGTCGACCCATGAGTAGTGAGAACAAGTTTATTTTAATGCAGCTGATTACAGAGCACGGAAAGAAAAAGGATAGGCTGATGCTGCCCTCGCATAAATTCCTGTTTTTTTAAAAGAAATTCTCCCTTAGGACTAGTTTTCAAACTCTGAATAGCTTTAACAGACTCATATTTGAAAGAAGACAGCAACAGACTTATAAACAGACTTATTTTTAAGAATTATACAGTTACAGGCAAGGTAGGGTAATTTGTCCTGTAGCGCAAGTACAGATCCACATGTCATCTCACAGAGGTTACCATAAGGCTTTCAGATGTAAGTGTTATGCAGGAATTCTTAATCCTCTGTTGGACTATTAAGTGATTTTTTTCACAAATAGTTTCCTGCTATCCAGAACCAGAGCATGTCGCTGAACTGCGTGCTAATAAACACAAGGCAGGGTTATATTGTCAGATGAGTTCTCTTGCAGGCAAACACTTAAAAAAACCCCAGGTCATGACTTGACTTGTTTTTCATGTAGAAAAACAATCATCAAACAGAAAAAAATTCTGGAGGTATAATGAAGGGAGGCACGCAAGGGAGTCCTGTGTGGATGATTTACCTGATTCTGACTTGTCGAATGAGCATAATCATTCAGGTTTTTTACATTCACCAGGCATGTTCTGCAAAGTGTAATGCTGGCTACATGACAGTTTGTCAAAATCCATGGGAAAGAAAAAAACATATTGGTTTTTGTGGTAGAATTCTCCCTGCTCCCATGAATGTCATTAAGAAGCTCATGAATGTCTTCAAATACCATCTGTGGGAAATTTTATCTTCCACCTGTGACTGAAAAGGCAGACATCATCAAAATTGTTTATCATTGAAAGAAAAGCAGACATAATTTTAGAGGTGAAGCAGGCCAATACGATGAACAATATATTTTCCCATTGTCCTCCTTCTTGTGAAGCGTTTATAAGCAGATAAAAACTGGTATGCGGAATGGTATCCATCTGGTTTGGCAGAACTTTACATTTACTTTGTTCAGGGGAACATTACCCCATTACGTAAGGAGGCAGTGGGGAATCACCTGCAGAAACTCACCGGTATTTCCTTTCATGTAAAATCCTGGCCAGCTATAGATTACCTAGGCTGTCCCTGGTTAAGATGGGGTTAGATGTCTGTGCCTACAATTCCAGAAATCTCTTTGTTAGGGTAATTCCTGACTCAAGCAGAATTTTGTTATTGCTTAATTCTGTGATTCAAACCCAACTCAGATGAAATAGCAGAGAGCACCTAACATGCACGGAGCAAGCCGGGAAGAAAAGCTGCTCCATGCCAGGAAGGTGGGTCACTCATTTCAACACTGAACACAGGAACAGCCACTTCTGATGTTTGTGGATCTTGATTGCAGACAACAAAGTCTGTTGGCTAAATGCCCTGATTTTCCAAAGATCTAATCATTTGTACTCAGAGTTATTCTGCTGTCTTTTCCTTGGCTCTTTTATTACTTTCAAGCAAGTTTGCAAGAACTGAAAGACTGTATGGAAGTGGGACCAAAAAGATGTTGTATCCCAACACTGTATCTTATTTTTTAGGAAATCTCTAGAGGAATGCTTATACTGAATATTCATTTATGTACCTCCACAGTATTAAAGAGACCCGTGACTGCTGATGAGCTCTTGATGCCCGGAGCCCCATATGTAAGAAAAACTTTTACGGTATGTCTCCAGTATTTTTCTTTATTTTCTGCATGTTGTATGCATAATGTAATCCAAGCAGACATTTTCTGACAGGATAATTAGAGCTTATTTGCATTTGCTAAGGTTTGTACTTTAAAATCCCGAACTCCGTTATCAGTACTTCCACACATTTCAGGTCTGATTCTGTGCTTGTTTATCCTGTCTTTATGCCAATGTAGTAATGCTGACTTAAATGGAGCGTAAAATTACATAAAGCCAATAACATTTGTATCACACAAACTCATCTAGACTTTGTGCTCCTGGTAATACTTGCACTGCAGGAGTGGATTACCTACCCAAATTGAAGTTTTCTATTTAGGTCTTTCTAGACCATGATGGGACAGAAATTTTGATTCATATCCACTACTAGAGAAAGCCTTTCTACAAAGAAATTTTTGAACCTCATAATTGGAAGTATGGCTTTTTACAGCCTCCTAGTGCAACAACAACAAAAAAATCATTAAAAGCAAGAGGAATTGTTTGAATAGAGCCTTTCCCATGAGTGATATAGCAGCCTGTACACAATGTCCTTTACTATGTGTTGGAAGTATAGAGATGGTGAAACTATGTCTTGAACCATTTAGATGTTACTCTCTTGAATTTCACTGAGCTGCCTGAAGGTGACCACATCCTTCTTTTCTCTTTCCAGATCGTTGGTGATGCAGTGGGCTGGGGCTTTGTGGTGCGGGGGAGCAAGCCCTGCCACATCCAGGCTGTGGACCCCAGTGGGCCGGCAGCTGCAGCTGGGATGAAGGTGGGTTTTCAAAAGAGGATGATTTACCGGGGGTATTTGTGCTGCTCAGTGAGGTCTTGGGCTGCCCGTACTTGGGGAGGGAGCGGTGCTTTTGTTTCCAGGGTTGAGGATCACTGCCTCAGTTTCAGATATTTGTACATGGTGAGTTCTGCTGCCTTTCACCCCCCTCCTGTTTCTTTTCTTCTATCCTTGAGATTCTTCAAATCCCTTTTTCACATGAAACTCATTTATCCTCATTTATCAAGTCACTCTCTTGATCCTTTCCCTTTTTTGGGTATTTTTTTTTTTTGGTTGTTTAGTTGGCTGGCTAGTTTTGGTGGGTTTTTTTTGTTTTTTTGGGGTGGGGGTCTTTTGTTATTTTCACCTTTTTCCAACTCTGCACAATTTTAGCCTCCCTCCTCTTGTCTTGACTTCGCAATTGGTGTGGTTGTTGGTATGCAGCTTCAGGACTTTGCCTATATAGGTCATAGGATCGTTTAGGTTGGCAAAGACCTTTAAGATAATCGAGTCCAACCATTTTACTAGCACTGCCAAGTCCACTAAAGAGGACTTGGAAGGACAATAGGAAGAGGCAAAGTCAGACATACGTATTCAAAGTGAAGCTAGCATAACCCGTTGTTCACTGTAAAGCAGCTAAGATTCAAGACATTTTGGAAAGAGGAATGTATGATACTTTCTTATTTCATAAAGAGTTTAAATACTTTCATACATTATTTAAGAATAAATAAATACATATTCCATGTGAAGGCATTTGTACTGCTACTGCAGACCCCATTGACTTACCTGCAGGTTTGGATCACGTCCTGCATACATCTGTGAATTTCTCACTCTCTTGTACAGTGGGAAAAATAAAAGCAAAGCATTATGCCAAGTACAGATAAAAGCGAGAAAGGAAAACTAACTGCTACACCTACTCCAGTGTCCAAGCTGGGTCAGACACAAAGATTAAATGGTCATCTTATGTCATGTTTTATTGTATGGTAACAACACAGATGAAGGTTTCAGATGTATTCCACATGCAGCCCAGTTTGCTGCAAATTTTGTCCTCCTTCTGACTTGTTTCCCTTTCCCACCACGCTCGCCCCAGCTGTCTCTCGCCCGTACATTCACACCCACCAAGCTGGAGGCAGTATGCGTTGCCACGACTCCGGAGATGAGCATCCTGCCCATCGCACGATGCCAGACCTGCCACAGCACCCTCCTTAGCAAATGCGCTACAGAAGTTTCTTCTCTCTAGCTTCTGGGGTTTTTTTCATGAAACTTGTAAGAATATACCATCTTAGAAACATTTACTTTTTCTGAGTACGGGCAGGCAAACCACTGGGAAGAGGAATGGCAGCTGCAGAGCCTGTCGGTGCAGGCAGCACCCTGACACAGCCTGCTGGCAAATGGCTTGATTCCTGAGGGAGCTGGGATTTTTTATATGTTTTTTACAATACCTTAATATAATACACAGTTACAATTTTCATACGAAGAGCATATTTTTTAAAAAGTAATCCTGCCTAAAATTTAAAGGACTTAAATTTAAAAATAATTAATTTATTCACATGTATGTTCTAGATCCTGAACTTGGGAGTTTAGTACTTTACAACATCTTTTATTTTCTGAATATGGCAGCTAGCAATAAAGTAGAACTATTCTGAAACCTGACTTGTACAAATAACACTTTGGTGTCATATGTATAATCTTAGAGATTTCCCTTCTGAACACGTCAGCTTAGAGCTGAATATAGCGGGCTTTTGGTTTGTTTTTACTTTTAGTTTCATGCTGACAGCCCTGCAACTACACATGAGGACGTTCCTGTTAAGTTGGGTTCTTTCATATTTCACCTCTGAAACTGGTTTTATGTACTAAATTATGTCCTTGTGTCTTCTGTTTATGCTCTCCATGTGCTCATGTACTCTGATGGTTTACCTGAACCATTCAAGACCTAAGAGTATAAAAGAGTCTGCTGTTCTGAGGGGAGAAAATTGGATTTTAGACAGTAAAACTGGGATATATTGCCTTGAATTTGCACAAAGGACAGATCTGATTATTTGCAAAGGTGCCATCTTTATATGAATTTGCTTTTCAGAACAGAACTGCACATAAAACATTATGGCCATATATTAGCAGGGTCCCTGTTTAGACACCAAAATTGGTGCTTCATTTTCAGAGACACTGAATACCTTTAGCCCCTGGTGAAGAAATGCTAGTTTTCTCTGAAAACAAGGGGTTTTGTTGAGGTGTTCCCATGGCAATAGGTATGTGAATTATAGTGCAGTATTTGAAATTTAAAAAAATCTGTGTCACTTAATCCATCTGTTTACAGAACTCTTCAATCTGGCAAATTTAAAGGAATCATATGACAGGCTTTAGATGACAGGTCCTTGAAAATAAACCTTCCCCTGTGTGGAAGCTGCAGGAGAGGCACTTCGAAAATAGACCCTTGGGCACGGTAACTTCTGGTGGGCTGGTGCAAGAGGCTTTTGTCTGCCAGTGTTGCTCTGAGCGCTACACCAAAGAAGCGCTAACAAGGAAAGTTGGCTATGATGAAAAGGGCAAGAATTTGAAGAAAAGCCAAGACTTCACGTTGCAGTTTGTAGAAAAGTTCCTGGCAGTAGCAGCAGGGTTTTTCTTCCTAAGGAGATGTATCCAGTGTAATCGGTTTTGGAAGTGTCTTTACTTGTGAAGCTTGTGATTTTGCACTTATCTCTTGGTGAGCACTGTATTCCTTTCTTTGCATTATGGTGGAAAAATTGTTCAGAAAGGACTGCTGTGTACAATCTCATTGTAGGACCTCACTCTGTGCGCTTAAAACTCTACTGTGTATTATATAAAACAGTAAACATTACAGGCTCAACTTACCTGAAGGACTTTGTGGTGTCTTGCTTTCAGTCTGACCCTGGCTGCGTTCCTAGGCTGCTCCAAAGTGCTGTGAATTGGGAGTCTCAGTAGAAATCTCAGTGCACTTGGGATGGAGCTCTGACCACACACAGCGACTGTGTGGTGGGCACAGCACTGGGCAGCTGGGGTGCACGGGTCTCCGTCACACATGCGCACCTCTGTGTGGCAGCACTTGCCATCTTGTTATATGTGACATCCTCTTCTGGGGGAATTTTCAGACAATGTAATTCTGAGAAAATCCCTACTAGCATGGTCTGCTGAAGAGGTGTGAGAGGGTGTAATGGTTTTGGCTTTAAATCTTGATACCTCTTCTGGGGCTGGTAAATGGGATTACCATTTACAATCCGAGGCTTCAAATATGAAGCCGAGCAAGTAATTTAATAAATATCTTGTCAATTGGCTTTATTAAAATATTTTTAGACCTGGTTCATTGAAGTGTGGTTGCCTATGACAGTATTGTGAAGAGCGTGGTTGCTCTAAGCGCATTAACAAGTGGGAGGTGGAGGCGACGCGGGGCTATGAAAGGAGTCAGTGTTGCAATGCATACTTCTAAGTTATTTGCAGCTCTGTTTTGCTGTCTGCTGTCATCAGTGGAAGACAGGAACAGCAGGATTTGAAGTTCCCAGGTTGCTTTAATATTCAGTATTGACTGGCTGCAAAATTCAGGTCTCTGCAGATAACACTGCTAAATATTGCCAGTTGTTGTCAGGAAAACTCTTTTCCCCCTTTTTTCAGTGTTTTATTCTGTAAGCTAATTTCTGTTTTTAAGGTACAAGTATTCTTTGAAAAGTTACACACCTTGACTTCAAACTAGTGACTTAAATCATGCATCACGCGTTGTTATTTAGTGTGACATCACTGCAAAAGAGTGTGACAAAACAAGCAGACCTAGCTTAGTGTTAGGCTTGGGAAAGAGGCAAATTAATGACTCATTTTGCTGATTATCTGTTTTTCCCTTTGGCTGGAGAAATCCATGCCCAACTCTAACCTTTGCAGAATGCTAAAGAGTATCTGTCTCCTTAAACTGATTATGAGCTAATTATTATTTATAGCTGTTACACCTAAGGTCTTTGTATCATACAAATTGCCAATGGCCACTCAAGCTTTTCTATCCAATTCTAGTTTCTTCATTTCAGTTAGTAGTAGGGAGTGTGGGGGACCACATATGGTCACTGGTACCAACCCCTTCTGTTTTGAGCTCCTCTTGGGGATTACGATATACAGCCAGGATCGTGTCAGCGTGGTTCTGCTCTCCTGATCTTTGAAAGCTGGTGCAGGGAGGAGGTCGGCCTCATAAATTTTCTGCCTGTGCCCTCGTCTTCTACATTCATAAATGATTATTTCAGATCCGCGTTCTCAAATGATTTCACTAGCAGAATAAGAGCCAAATCTCGAGTGTAACTGAGTAGCTGCTGTTTTGTGGAGCAGATTGCTGTCAGGTCCATCGAGGTCATCAAGACCCATCTCCCTGCAATCAGAGGAACATTGGTACTATCTGATTAGTCTACAGAGTCCAAATACTGCCACAGTTACAAAATATTGCAGGCTTGTAACGTAAAGGACCAAAAGCAATGCATTATAAGGTGCCAAATGTGGAGAAAACCAACCCAAAAGCATGTGATAGCAGAGGAATTGCCAATGCTTTTGATTCCTCCAATAGGAAGAAATTTGAACTGTGAAATTCTTGGGAGGTTGAACGTACCCCATGCTGCAGAGAAATGTAAAACCCACTCTGTGGTCCTTTTCCAATCTGACCTCAAAACTGGTTATTGCTTAATTGTTTGATAAGCAAGATAAACCACTCTAAAAATCTTTTAAAAAATTATTCCCCCAAGAAAAAATATCCCATTTATGGCTGTGGCCAATCTCCAATATTTTACAGGATAATGAGAAAAGTAGAGAAGCTTGGACATCCTAAGTGAGAAACAACTTCTTAACACCTAAAGGCAGCCTAGCAAGAGCTTGAAGACTGGGGTTTATGTTGTATAAATAAGGCACAATGAACATGCTTCCATTTAAGCCTCTCCATGAAGCTTAGGAAAGGGAAGATCCGTCAGTGCTTGGTGCTGGAACTCTAACCCATTAAAGCACTGGGAAGTTGCCTCAGCGCTAGTTGAAGGTATCCGAAGGATACTTTCATTATCTCATGTGACTGAGCTTTAAATGAGAAGATGAAGTAGGTTTGGATAAATATTTGTACTGTGCACTAGCATATGGTGTTGTTGAAGCAGACGCAATTCAGTCTTAGAATTCTTATCTTATACCAACATGTTACTGATCGTAGAAAAGCATAAATTACATGAGTTGCCATCTGTTTTCAATTACGGCATGAAAACACTGAGGCAGGTTGGTGTTTTCCTTTAGCTGTGTTATCAGCTCGCTGCTGAATTTGATAATTACATTAGAGTGAATTCAGAATGAATGTATTTGGTAATGTGAACACTCAAAAAAAGTTGCTGACAAACTGCTTTCATAGCTTGTCCATAAATAGAGAAGCAGCAGAGCTAAATCCACATAGCACTGCATGCAATGAATGCCACTACTGTAGAGCTTGAATATTGATGTATATATAGGTTTCAAACATGTCTCCGTGAGTGCCTCATTTTCTGATAGTATTTGATTATAAACTGTAACATAAAGGTCCATTCTCCCCCACAGAAATGTGGAAGCTGTATTCAAGCACCTATCACTTTAGAGAAATCTAATTTTAAGAAATCAGATTTGATATTTTACCATAAAATCAACTCTGGTTTTGCAAAACGAAATGAAATTCAAACAAGTTGTAGCTCTGTGTTTCACTTTATGCAGCTGTAACCAGAACCTCAGATTTTATGTGCTGCTATCCATCACAGAGATTGGAGAGAGTGAGCTGAGGAGGGTAGCCTTTAGTCTTGAACATCTTGAAAATCATGCTCAGGAAGAGTGGTTGTCACATTAGGACATGTTAAGAGTATAGTAAGAACACAATGGTCAACAGTGTGGATGCTATTTTTTTTTCATTTGCTCTTTAGTAGAAATCTTTCTAAAAGACTCTAAAGAAAAATTTAGTAAGGCAGATGTGTTAGTAGCATGATGATTCAACAGAAGTTGGAAGAGATCAGATATTTGTGAATTTGAAAATACTCAACTCTGCCATTGACGTGAAAAATGGATTAGTAGTTGGTTGTCCTTGACAACTGGTTAACAGCACATATAGCAGTCACTGTGCTTTCCCGATCAATGCATCAATCTGTGCCTGGGTGTTCCTACTCTGTGCCTGCCTCCTTTTTTTTGGTCTGTGGTCATCATTTGCTCAAGGAGTTTGCTGGTGAGCTGTGGTGATGCCTCTGTAACTGTCCCAAAGTTTCCATTTCCAGTAGGTGTGTTTAATTAACCTCACTGAGTAGTTCCCAAATTTTTTTAAAGTGAGTCCTGTTACCACTTTTCAATAGGTTGGACCTACCCTAAAACCTTGGTACTCTAACTGTACTGGGATTACTGCCATCAAAATTATTATAATAACATAGTTCTATGAGTACTGGGCAGCGGGCTGCATCACGCCCACCTCCTCTTGTCTGAGAGTTTTGTGAATTCAGCCCTCTCACCAACTAGGGGCTTCTTTTCCTGAAGGAAAACATGATTTTGGGAGATGCATTCCTTATGTGTCACTGCCAGACCTTTGGCTGGCTGCCAAAAGGAGACGAAGGTTTGGCAAATCTCTCCTTTGCTTTCATTACAGAATACAGCTAGTACATCAACAGAGTCCTCATAGTCTTGGTCATCCTTTGCATTAGCACAGTGTCTCCAGCTCGATGGCAATCATGGAATGATTTCTCAGTAGTCCCCTTTTCCCCTTGTCATTGGGAATCCTGGTGCAGCACCGGATGAGGTGTAAATCAGTCTCTCTTCTTGCCCCTTTGCTGCACCAGCTACTTGGTCTGCTTTATTCCTTCTCCATGGTGGAAGCCTGATCACTGTTTGACTTCTCTGAGTGACAGGAGACTATCTTAGAGACACTGTACCACTGGCCTGCTGGTGGAACCTGCCCCATGGTGGCCACATGGAAGACACAATCTGGATTTGGATTATCTTCTTTACCCTGTCATAATCTCTGTGCAACTACGCTGAGCGTTTGCCTACCAAAATACCTATGTATCTGTGTATTCTTGTAAAGTACTCTGTGATTAGACAGATGGAAAATGCCAACAAATCTGACATAATCAAAAGGTTTGATGAGTAGATCCAGTTTCATACCAGTACAAATTAATAAAACTTCAGGTTTGCTAAAGTTCCCTTCTGTTTCCTGGGGCTGTTGTTCACAGCACATGGTCTAGGTTTCCCAGTCTCAGAGCAACACATAGATCCAAATTTACCGAGTGGACATACTGACTCCTGCGCAGCAATGTTACATTGGCACAGGCTCCACTGAGTCTCAAAATTCAGTCCGTACAACTGTCCTCTTGCTAAGCCCTCCTCCTCCTGTCGAGGAGTTTGTGTTTGCCTCAACTCCATCTACTTTCTTTGCGACATACCACCCTGACATCCCTGCCCAGGCTGTAACTGTTCTGGGGGTGAGCAGAGGCTTTCTATTTCCAATGCCACCGTATTCCAGTCTCTGCTAGCCTTTACCAAAATTCTCCTCTATTTTGCTCTGTTTTCCACTAATAAGCCATTAGACTCTAAATATGACATTCTGGTTCTTTTAAAGCCATGATAAAGCTCCCGTGGTGTTCAGACGTGTCAGAATTTCATCCTACATTCCTACTTGTTTTGGTGGATCTCCATTTCTCTGCTTGTTTCCTTGGATTGTCTTGCTTCTTTCTCCACAAAAATGTTTAAGGATCAGTTTGTTTTGAAGATGTCTTTTCTGAGGTCCCAGTACTTCTGTTGAAGTTGTTTTGGATGGTTAAGTGAACTCCATTCTTGCGCAGATATCTCTGAGTGCACCACCAAGTAGATGGGTTGTGGGACTGCACTCACTTCAAAGGGCTATGGGCTTCTGGAGTCAGTGGACATAAAATCACCTAAAAAAAATCGGCCAGCTTTATATTGGACTAGAGACTAGGTGCTCGCTGTGGGTATCAAGGGCTGTTATATGACAAAGAAATCAAAACTCTGTGTATGCAAAGTCACCCCCTGAAGTACAGAAAATATGGGAAAGATCCATTTCCATGCAGACGGGCAGCGCAGTGCTCAAACATCACTCCAGCAGGATGTAAACAGCAAACTACACGCACAAAAGAAAACAGAGAAGAATTCTTTTTATGATTTTCAGTCCTGTTTTTGACCAACAGTACCCATGTTAGTCATTATGGAAAAAGGAATTAAGGCAGTGGGAATTCCTATGTAATATATAAAAGGAGTGGGTTTAGCTTTTTGAGTATAAATTTTCCCTTTAATAGTGAATTTCCTTCTTTTCTCCTTAAACTTACAGGACACAGGTTTAGCAAGGTTTTACTTGCTTATCCCAGACCTGAATTTTGGCCTGCAGAACAGTATTACATTTCCAATAACTCTGCATGATTTTTTCTAAAGTGTCTTTTAACAGAAAGTTTTACTGGGCAATAAAATGACTTTTTTTTTTTTTTTCTTTACAACAACTGAAACCTTATGCAAATACAGAAAGTTTCATAATACCTCAGAGTTCTTTCTTCTGCATTTACTGCTGTGTAGTTGACAGTAGAATTGAACTTGTTTGCAGGCTGGTCACCTAAAATGCTGTTGGGCAACAAGTTACCTGCTGTACTTGTGTCTGTACATTGACTCCTTCTCATCAATGGCAAATACAATTCAGAAAAAAAAAAAAAATGGTCTGCAGCTTTACAATTGGAGGTCAGTGGGTTTTTGAAATTTAGTCACATTATTTTAATAAAAAGTAGGTTTAAAAATTCTTTTTGAGTAAGTGGTTTTTTATGGCAAGATAACCCAGATATCTGAACACCCTGCATTTATGAAAGTGCTTTCTTGATTGTTTCTGAAGTCTTACAGCTGTAGCCATTCAGAAAGAGAGAAAGCAGTCTTGGTTTCAGCTGCACTGTAAAACAGGGCTGCGCTTGTGTTTTGATACAGCTTCCAAATTCCAGTGTGGTCTATAGTCCATTGAATGGCGAGATTTATTGCCAGCCAGAACAGCTGGGATCTTACCCTTGCTTGAGCTTTCTTAGGCTATTGCAGGTCATTCTTAGGTAGCCCAGGTTCTCTAAAGAGAGGACCATCATCTGGAAAACTTATCCCACTGCTGGATTGCTGCAGAATGGCTGAAACCTTAAAAAGAATATCATAAGTGTCTATAAAAAAAGACATAAAATTAGAGGCCAGTACAGCAAAATGCTGGCATTTTGAGCTGCTTTTGCTGTCAATTGAGGATGAAAAGCATTTTGTATTATTAGGTTGAGTTGCAGTATCCATTTCACTTGAAGCCTTGAAGGGTTCCTCAGATGCTGTTGGGTTTACAGCATCGTGGCCATCACAGCTCTCTGCCCTGAGCGCTTCGGGGATGCTGCTGCTCCCCAGCTGCCTACTTTACAGACCCTTCCCCGCACTTCTCCATGTCTTTTCTTGTTGCTGCTCAAGACACAAGCTGGCTTCCTTTCATGATATAAGAGAATGATTCGGGAAACATGTTGCATTAAAGCCAAGGCTCTGTTTAGCTAGTCAAACACATGGAAAAACAATTGCACTTTTGTCTGTGCAAAAAGAGGGCAGCTGTTTGTCTCAAATGGCGCAGACCGTTCCTGCTCGTTACAGTCTTGATACTGGAGGGTGCTGAGGGTGCCCTGCATAGATCTGACTGCCCTTGTAACTCCCTTGTTTGGGCTTGTTTAGGGATTATTTTAAACTAATATAGGCCCTAAACAAACTGCATTTAGTTAGTTTAGCTAATTATATTTGGCCTTGTATGTAAACTGATATGTTTTTTTTAAGTTCTTTATTCATTATGTGTGTTTTTCTTTTAGCAACTCTAGTTTAGGTATAGACATACTAAGGGGAAAAAAAAAAAAAGAACACTAAAAGGTCAACCCAAGCATAAAAAGACATTATTTCTAAGCTAAGACTCCATGTTCTTCTGCTACGGATGCAGTATTTCATCCAGAGCTACCTTTAGTCATTCGAGTTATTTAACATTTTCAGGGCTGTTCTGTGGTAGGTATCAAATTGCAGTATACAATAAAAACGCTTATAAAGTTAAGCACGCAGTCACTGGTTTGCTTTCCTGACGTGGCCCAGCCCAGCTTGGCTTTACCTGTGGGTATTTCTTGCTGGGACTCGGATTAAGTCAGTCATTTTACACACCAGTTCCCAATTAGGGCCATGGGAAGCAGTGACCTATATTTCCCTAGTTCCTCTTTATGGAAGGTTTGCATTGCAGGGTATTAGGTCCTTACTGTTATTGCCCTCCAGGTATCTACAGATACCTTTAATTTACCTACACGAGTATTTCCCATTTGCTGTGGCGGCATTTGTCTGACCCTTCAGTCTATCTGTTGAGGAAACTCTGCCACTACAGAGCCAAGACTCGCACGCAGACTGAAAGCCACCCACCCCAAAACACGATTTCTTCTCATAGGCTATTAGGTCAGCTCTTTTCCCCCTCTAATTTGTCCACTCTGTTTGTGGAATTTGCACAGCAATGGTTTCATTCTATTCCTGGTGAAAATAAAGACTGACATTCCCATTGATTCCAAGCAGTGGGGAGGGAGGGAGAGACTATCTGAATCAAGGCCCTTTGAGAATCTATGACTTAATTTTATATTATGTGACTTATTATATTAAGTTATAAAATATATATAATTTTATTAGATGTGTTTACTTATTTTTATGCAGTTTTTATATTACATTGTTTAATTCCTGATTTTTTTTTTCAGTTATTCAGCTCCTTTACAAAAAAAAAAGTAATGAATATATGCAATGAAAATATGTAATGAAGCCTTGCTCAGCAATCCAGCCATACCAGACCACAGACACAGATCAAGACGGAGAGCCAGAATTACGTGCTTACATTTGTAATTCTGTAAAAGGAGTTGGTTTTTGCTGCTATGCATTGTACCATGCTCTGCTGGTACCCAATTTCTAGCCCGTTGATGGGACAGTGAAACCAGCTTAACACTGGAGTAAACATTGAACAAGAAACGCGTCCCTCTAGAGAGAAAATCCTGTGTTTATGCAAGACCTGGATACTTGCCTACTCCCACACCACCCACTCTACAGCCAATTACACATTTGCTAGAGATATTTACAGAGCTGAACACACAGCTGCAATTTATTCTGTTTCATCCAGTAACCTCAATTATGTAGAAAAGGACATTGCATGATTTTTTAACCTTCCGGCGACATGCAGTAGGTTTTGATTTGTTAGGTTCCAGCTTTGATTTACTAATCCTAGCAAGATTGCATGAATTCTTAAAAAAAAAAAAAACCCGAACAAAACTGAAGATAAAAATCTAACTGGAAACATAACTTTTAGGACCTCTGATTTTCATGTCTTTTCCTCATTCCAGCGTGACAATGTAAAGCTTAGCAGAGTGGGAGCAAATACTTCAGTGCTGCCTGTGTTTGCTTTTATTTAGAAGGTTAGCCTTGTGTCTTAGGCTCTTCTGTGGCAGCACATTCAGCATGTCTGTGGCCTGGGCTCTTTGCTGAGCACGGGGATTCCTCTGCTTTATGGCTATGGGTTACCCATTAAAATAGAAGATCCCCTGTATCAGCATAAATGCAGGTTGTGTGCGTAAGGGTGTAAAAGAGAAGTTGAGCCTGTGCCCTCCCTTCTCCACCTTTGTCCTCCCGCCTCAGATTTCTCTGTACTTCTTCCTTCTACCCTAACATCAATCTTGCCATTGATTTCACTGGGACTTTAAGTTACCTGAAAACTTAAGCTGCAGTTTACTGATCTAAGTGTAAGCTGCTGCCAGAAAGGCTGATCCTATTTTCATCTCCTTTTCATCTCCCTCTTTCCCTTTGCCTCCAACCAGATATGTATCTATCGCCTTCTTCCTCCAACCATGTCAGGCACATCAGGGAACTTATTTTGCCTGGAGACAAGTCCTTTCATTTATTTATTTTTGCTGGCACAAGATTAAAAGGCAGCAGTGCCTGGCTTTGGCGCATTACTCCCTGGAGCCAGCACAAAGGGACAGGAACACCTCTTGGGACTGCAAGCACCGAGTCCTGCTACAAACTCTCCTCCCCTTTGGAAGAGGTTTGATACCCGGATCCGCAGAGTCCTTGGCAATTCAGGCTGAGGGTATCCCTTTCTGCCAGCAGAAGTGATTGTGGGGTCCCAGATCAGGTTACTGCTCCAGTTTTTAATAAACAACCTTTTTTTTCCACGTTACTTTAAAAAGGAAGATTAGTTCTTTACACCCTAAGGAGAGGGAAACCTCAATCTCTGGTGGTGTCACTGCGGGTTTTGTGTACAAACCCATGGCACGCTGTGTGAGATAGAAGGTGATGATGTGGTAATTACCTAGATAAAATTATTCAAGAGGTCTAACCCAGTGTCAGGGCAAACCTGCATGGTTACCCACTTGTAAATAGCTCCTTTTTGTATGGTAACTGCAATAAAAAGTAGAAGCAGTGTAAATTTTTGTTCCTCTATGACAAAATATCAGCTTTCACTCATTTCTCAACTCCTTCATATTTTATATTTAAATTAGATTTTAAAAATGGCACCTTGATTTCCATCTGTTTGCTCGAGAGTGCAGTGGTGCTCGGGAGGCAGGAATGGGAGCAGCGGTTCCCAGCATCCCCAGAAGAACAAGGGGAATGTGAGGGGGCGGAAATCCCATTGGAAGCATAATTCTTCCTTGAAAATGTTGGAAGCTTGGCTGTCCCTTTCCTCCTTGCTGAAGGCCGGAAAGCTGTTTCAGACGCTTGTAGCACCTGAGCCTTCTCCAAATTTTGCTGAAATCTGTCAGCAAGACAAGAAAAGCCAGAGCAGATATATCGGCTTTTTAAACAAGCGATGGTAAAGAATATCTTCTCTTTTTTTGTTTTGCTTTTTCCTTCTCAGTTTCAGCAGCTCAGTAACCTTCACAGGTGAGAGCTATGGCCATAGCACAGAAATCAACTAGTAAGTTTTCTATCTTAGAACTGGCCCAGAGTTTTAAAAAGTATCTATAAAGTGTGAAGAGCTTGATTTGTTGGGTATTCTGCTTAAGACATCTCCAGGTCACTCACAATTGCAAAATGTTAATCCTTCAGCCCCAATTTGCATGGGTGCCTGTAAGGAAGGGTTCTTACTGACAGCATGGCCTGAAATTTAATAGAAATCAGGATCTTGCAGGTCTCTCGTGCAGATTACACATAGAAAATAGATGGGTTTGCTAACCACGTGCAAAGAACCCTTCCTCTGGAAGACCACAGTGAATTTCAGAAGACCATAATGAAACAATTATAAGTTTGAGCTATTCAAACTGGGCAGCTGATCCTTGACCCTGCAGGATTAGTAGGACATGAAAATAGCATTTATTTACAATTATTGAGGGTATCTCTGTAAACAGAAATGTAAGCCGGCTGTTTCTGTAATGGATTTCATTTTAATTTTCATTAGCAAGAAGAAAAGGAAAACCACTAACATTGGACTATTCTTTTCTTTTTGAAATAGTTATATTGTCAATTCTGGTATCAATTTTATTCTGTAAAATTGTCATAGCACACTTTTCTTTAGACAGCTCTGAAAGAAGTTATACTTAGAAGCTTTTATTTTAGTTCTTAGGAAAATTGCTGAAGAACTTTTCCAGAGTCGAAAATAACTCCTACATTTGCCTGAATTCATCATTTCTATTCGATGTTAATGAGGTTTAAAAAAAAAGACCAAAAAGAAACCAATACTTTTTTCATTGTATTTTGGGAATGGCTTGTCTTAAAGTAAAAATTATCTGTGTGACTTTGGTGTCACATCAGATGATAAGAAGAAATAATAGGCAAGGGACTGTGTCCTAAACTATCCGATAACTATATGTAAATGAGCGTGCATACAAATTGCGAACACAGAAAAGAGTTAAATCCAGTCTGTCGCATGGTGGGTGATTGAGCCTGCCCTGACTGGCACACCGCTTTCCCAACAACTGCATAGTTCTGTGCGAAGTGCTAACAACTTTTGAAGTACCTTGGTTTCAAAGGGATCTGCTTTGCAGCAGGATGTGGCCCTCGTTTGAGCTGCCAGCTGCTAGAAATCTGCTTCAGATCTGCCCAGAGTCCAGAAGTAAAATCCTGGCTGCTCTGGAGTGAAAGATTAGTGCAAGGCTGGATTTCAGTCTCTCTCTCTTCCAGTGGTTTTTAAGATTTTCCTTCATGCACTTGCCACATGTACAGTAATATTCACACTTTCAATGGAAATGAATTGGTGGCAATGTTTTCAGCACCTCTTTATGCTGTTCACACTTGATGCCAGAGCAGCTGTCAGTGTCAAACAGCCCATGAAAACCTTGCTGTTTGGTTGAGCTTGGCGCTGTTGGAGGAGGAAACTCAAGTGTGCTGGTAAAGGCTTTGTGCTTTGCAGTCTTAGACCTGAATGGTCCCATTACTGCCCAGATAATTGGGTAAAATATCAGTACTGCTGAACAACAGTATTTTTGCCACTGTCTTTAAGGTGTTATTGCATAATCTAGCTTCGTATTCAAGAATTTCAAGCCTATGTTGCACTTGGTAACATTGATTTCTTTGGTACCTATTCGATCTGTATTTGCAGCAGTGTTTATACTCTCTTTCTTACAGAGAAGTTAGCAAAAAAAAAAAAGAAAAAAAGCAGAGTGGATTCCAGACACTGATCCTGACACCAAAATGTAAATGATAAATCCATTGGGGATTAAATCCTTAACCCATGGCTGCTGAAATGGGGTGCACACATTTGCTGCTGTGGAGAGGGGCAGTCCCCCAGCCACCCCCAGACACGCTGCCTCCTGTGTGCTGGCACCGGCATTTGTGTTCCTCTTCATCTCAAGCTCTTTTTTTTTAAATTTATGTCAAATTAAAGTGACTGTGTAATCATGGTCTTATTCTACTGTTTTGAGATATGTTATCTGTTGACTCTGTGTAGCTGTTACTTGCTTCGCGACCAGTGATGAACGGTTGCGCTCACTGCATCTGTAAATTGAAATGGTTTTTTTTAGGGCTGTCCCAAAGAACTTTGCCATCATCACTTAAGCCAAATTCTGTGGTAGGAATTTCCAGCTCTTCATGATCTTTCACAACACCCTTCTAAAAAGTGTGCCTAGGAAAAGAAAGGAAATTTTTAAAGGATTTTTTTTTAAAATACATTAAATTGAAAAAAGTCCAGTAAGCAAGGCCTGGCTCCACAAGAACAGGTGGCTAAAGCCTACAGTGCAAACAGTGTCTGAATATCCAAGGATCTAGGCTAACTGCCTATCCTCAAGTACTATTCCTGTAGCATTCAAAAATATTAAGGTCATCTTGAGTCAGAATGCTAAGTAAGACTTCCTGGCAGGTATGCAATGTGTTTATTTAATAATTGGCTTTAAGGTAGTTGTGCAATACCACGCCCATGCCTGCAGCCAGTCTCTGACATCCCTCGGGAGCATCCCGCAGTCATCCTCACCGCAGCTCCTAATCAACGCTGGCTCGGCTGTCCAGCCCTGGTGCAGGCAGCGCCCTGGGAGGGAGCGGGGCTTTGGTTTGGCCGGCCGGCAATTCTCCCGGCAGGAAAATCAGGGAGTGTGGATGTACACCTTGAGGACAGCTTGGCAAGACCAAGCTGGGGCCGGCAGTCAAAGCCTGCTGCGGAGGGAAGGGCAATAATCAGTAAGGGGGAGGAAGGGTTGTGCAACTCCAAGTACAGCACAATCCTGATTTTGGCCATTAAACCTTAACGGTAATTATAATTCCTCTCTTGCCATCTTCAGTTTGATGATAAATGGCATGACAAATCTTTGCTAACTTCTTTAAGTGGTAGGTTCCCAGACCCTTTCTGTTCAAATGTAAGCCCAAAGTTGAAGTTTTCCTTTTGCTGGGAACACCTGGATTTGGTTAAACCTTTTGTATGTACCAGTGAGAACCTGCAGAAAGACAGAGGTGCCTTTTCTGCTATCCCTACTTCTGTGGGCTGCTGTGTGCCAGGGTGGGAGGTTCAAATACTTAACCATAAATGTTTATTACTCTAAAATTTAAATATTTGAAATCAATTAAGGGAGTCTTTTCATTTCAGTGTTACTTTATTTAACTGTTATTGTTTCTGTGGTTTTTAGATCGCCACATCCTGACCAACAGAATGGTCGGAATTTATTCTGGGCTTTGTCATTTCTTGAAGTCTGAGGGATAAAAATGGATGCTTATCTCCTGTCAAGCTCCTTGGAGAGCTATGAGGAAATGAGCAATAAAAGGCTCTTTGAGGCTCTTTTAACTTCAGTTTATTATCTGTTATAGTTACTGATGTGTGGAAACCAACAGAGAAATTTTACATGTTTATAGTTACAAAGCCCTTAACAGCTGTAGCTATGAGCTGAGCACTTACAGCTTTTTGAAATGTGTTTTTATAAATGTAACATTAAATTATCACAATTTTGTAAACCAGTCTCCTTAAGAAAATTCCTAAGATAACAATATGTGGGTTGATACAGTCAGTCAGGGCTGGTTTGTGGGTGCTCGCTTGCTCTTGCTCATTTTGTAACTCCACCAAGAGAACAACACACAATCTGTGATGGCCAAAATGCATGAAGCAGCGCTGAATTTCATTTCCCCTTGCTGGGTGCTGCTCTGGATGGAAACTGGGGTGGAGAGAACAAAATGGGGTGAGTCGAGAGCACTCAGCGTACTGAAGGGCCCAGGACTGTGAAAACCTCTCTCCCCTCATCAGGACAGGAGGACGCAGCAAGTGGCTCCACATTTCTTTATGCCTGAGGGAGCCAGATCTGGAATTTGCAGAGACTCAGCCCTTGGGAGCACTGGCCAAGTGATGGCCATGGAGAGAGCTTTCTGCCCCCAGGGTGACTGGCTCTTTATTATCATCTCCTATTCCTCCCAGGACTTTTAATGCAATTTTAGAACAGAAGTAGTCTCTTCTGTGCCTTGTCCTTCTCCCTGCATTTCTCTTCTCATCTGGCTTGGGTGGACTTTTTGCATCTAATCCAGCCCACTGGAAATGGTGAAACTAATAAGCCATTTGGATCCAGTGCAAAAGACAGCACGCTGAGGATTGTTCTTAGCCCGTATGTATTGCTGATTAATAATACTGCCAAGGGCATACATTAAAACAAACACATTGAGAATGCAGACGTGTCAACTCTTGTCTTTTGAGTAAGAAGTTCACTCTTTGGCATCCAGATTGCTGTTCACTACTGCGGTGCCTGTACCGGCGCATTTACAGCCCTGGTGTGAGTGGCTGGCCAGTCTGGAAAGTCGGTTCCTCTGCCAGGGACGTTCCCCGGGGACCCCCGGATGCCCCTGACATGATCCAGCATGCAGATTTATCCGTCACATGCTTGCATGCCTGTCCCTGGCCAAACACAAGTCCCATGCACTGGGATTTCAGTAACTCAAGAAGTCTGAGAATACGCAGCAGTAAAACAAACGTCAGCCATTCAACTTCCAAAAATTCCATTAAGCCAGAAGAGACAATGTTATTTCTGCAGGTCTGTTTTAAATCAACCCACATATTATTCTGGAGCCAGAGCTATAATTCAGTAAAACTTGATACAATCTTGGAAAGCCATAGAAAGCATTAGGAAATACCACTGGGAGTTGAGACCTATAGATACTGCAAAAATCTGCATTTTAAACTAAATAGACGTGACTCTCAAATACTGATTGAGTCACACTGCAGAGGATGATGGTTACATTTTCAACCAAAATCCTTAAAATTCAGAAGGCTTTGCCTGCATGTAAAAGCTGAACCATTTTCTTAATGCTATTTGCAACTGAAATATAGCATATGAATGTAGGAAAGATACATCCATACTGTCATGGAAGTTGGCTAAGTGGCATTGCTGATTGCCATACTTTGCTGATTGTTTAGGCTACTGGCAAGGCTGGCTTCCAGGATCTTCAGCTCTGCAGAGGAGTTCTGAGTTTGAAGGGGTAAGGTGCAAGAGAGAGGTCTGCCCTCCCTTCAGGGGCTGCTGCTGACGCTGTTTCTGTGCAGAGGCTCTAAGGAGCAAAGATTAAAGTTATCGGTGGCATTTTTGATGAAATGTTACATTTTCAAATTGGCTTTGCTTCCTGTATAATTTTCCTTAAATGGAACATCGATAGCTACATTCTGTACATTTTGCACAAATATGAATTGAGTTTCACCGCACGTTTTACTTGAGAGGGAAGGTAGCTGATGCACAAAAGTTAAATGACTTGGCTTGTGAGAAAATCTGTTTTAGAGCTAGCAATGGAAGACGTCAGAGCTGTTTCCCACCTCTTCTGCATACATTTCTGTGTTGTGTTTCTGCATAAACAGGAAAGGTAAAAAATACAAAATAAAACGTGAAAATTTCTAGTGATACTCACTTCATAGCTTCTTTCATAGAGACTCAAGATCACTTATGAGTAAGATAACCTTCTGGTGAATGTATTGTTTTCACTGAAACATCAGGATGATATTATTGTTGCTTTAGGCTCCATATTTTTGTCATTAAAAACACAGATCTAGACACTACATATTTTTGGCCTTCATACCAAATACTGTAACATTCTGATTAGGTACAGAGAAGGCTTAATGTTTTTGAGGAATCAGTATTGTTATCTTTCTTTTCCTTGTCAGTTTTTTACAATGTTAATGTGACTTTTTCTCTGATTAACTCTCTAAGATATGGCGTTGGTCAGAATATTTCCAGACTTTTTGGACAGAAAATGGCCTCTGATGATACAAGACTTTCAATGTTTGAATTTGTTATGGCTTTTAAAAACAAAATATTAGCATATTTGAAATTAAGTAATGAGCCATACTTGCTGAAGAAAACCAAAAACTGTTCATATACAAAGTAAAAATAACTAAATCTGTGTAGTAATATCTCCTGAAAATGGCAATGACATTTTAATCCATCCTAGTACTGACTTTATCTTCCATGATATTATTTCCTAGAATTTGGATCCTTTGGGTTCATGTTGTACTGGTGGAGGTTCTGGCACTGAGTCTAGTGAAGTCATCATCCAGACCTTGCCCCAAACTGGGAAACATGATGCATATTTTTACTGTCCCTACCAAGAGCTGTCTAAAATGGTTTCTATGGAAGTGCTTAAGACAGGCTAAGGATAACCAACTCTTTGCAATGACAAGAGCTGTCTTGTCCCACATTAATTGCAAAGCACCATTGATATCAGAAAATATCATTTTTACAAGAAAAGTATCTTTGTTACAAGAAAAATGATTGTTGTCAAAATTCCACAGATTTGAAAGTTGCAGTGGTATTTCAAAAAATGTTATGGAAAATTAACTTTCCAGATTATTTCTAAGAAATGTGTTTTTCTTAAGAGTGCTGAAGGAGATGGTATGAAGAGTTCTGGAGGTTTTGCATGCAGGAGCTGATAGTACATCTGTGTAAATAACCTTACCAAAAAAGTGTAATGCATAACTTTTGCTGCTTGCCTTTCTTCCCAGGTTTGCCAATTTGTTGTGTCTGTCAATGGCCTCAACGTTCTCCATGTGGATTACAGGACAGTGAGCAACCTCATCCTGACTGGCCCTCGAACGATTGTGATGGAAGTGATGGAAGAAATAGAGTCCTGAGAAGGAAAAAAACTCTTACTGGACATTTTTGTGAGAGAAATAGTGATGACCATGGAGCAGCATGACACAAGGAGGCAGAACATTGCTGTGGCTAAATAGATGATTTTGCTTTTAGGGGTGGGGTTTCTCTTTCATTTAACAATAATAGCACTGGTGATTATGCTAAGAAGTGAAGAACAGATACCAGCATATTTTCACTAAGGACTTTTCTTTGCCCGATGGAGACAAGGTTAAGGCCTTTAGGTTGTCTGTCCAGCCATGTCTGCATCAGTCAGAATGGTTTCTGGTTTCCCACCTAAGAGGCCATGCAGACTTCCTCACAGTCCACCACTGGATCAAAGCACTTCAGGAGATGAAAGAACCAAATACTGTGGGGTCAGGATGTCACAGATGGTTTGCATGACGTATTTATGTTGGTAAACATCCTCCTGGTGTCCAGCTTTGTCCTAGGATCACGTGCTGCTGCAGTTGCTCTCTCCTTGGGCTGAGGGACAACTGACTAAATGCTGGCTTGATTGCAATCAAACGCAAACTGCAAATGCATGAAAAAAAGGTGTTCATTCTCTGTAGGGAATACTCTGGTATGAGTGTTTGGGTTTGACTGAATGCACAGAATATTCTAGGAAAAAAACATATAATACCATGCAAATGGAAAAATGTGTGGAACTTTTGCAAAATCTGGCCTTTGAAAATTTGTTTAGATGCCTACACACTGGTTTAGGTGCGCAAATATAAAATCTTGATTTTTTTTTTCCTTTTCTGTAAAGGAAAGGTGTCTCAGTCTTGTCATTTGTCACTTTGAAGAAATTCTGGGCACCTTTATTCGTAGAAGAATAATATTTGGCAGGCTGAAATGGGAAATTCACAGTGTTAGCATTAGCAATGATAAATCCAGATGCTCCAGTAGAGAAAGTACACTTCAAATTGAAGCAATGTACTTAAATGTACATTAAGCTTGTTAGCACTTTCCAATCATCAAATGTTTTGCAAACTACGGACTTGCCACATGAGTTGCATTTGACACTATTACTAATAAAACATTGTATTTAACTGACTCTTACTCTTTTTCAAACAGTAGGATTTCTTTGTTGGTGAATTCATGAAACAAATCTTTTTAAAAAACGTATATACAAATGCCATATTCTGCTGAGTTAGGGGACTCCTCAGCTTGATGGTAGTTGGACTGCATGGGTTTTCTTTGATCTTTGAATGGAATACATACATCCTTGTCCTCAAAATTACAAATATATATTGCAGACTTTCTCTGCCGTCTAAATTTTACAACTAAAGCTTGACTTTCAACATGAGCATACTGCCAATCCTTCAATTATGGGTGGGGGGGGAAAGTATTTTTTCCTCAAATAATTATGAAATATGTTTTATATTAAAAATTGTTCTCACTAAATACATTGCTCTTGCAGTATGTTTTTCTCTCACTCGAACACTTTTACATCAGAGATACGGCAAGTCTTCAAAATCACATATCCTGCAGCTTTGTAGGTGGAAGTCCATGTGTTCTTTGCTTCTGATATAGGATATCTGTGGCTGATTTTCCACCATGAAAACTTCTTGTATTCCACTAATATGCAGCAGTGCAGGGAGGTATAAAACTGCAACCACTAACTTGATACTCACCAGGCACAAAAGTGTTTAGAAGATTCTTCCAAAGTGTCATTTAGTATGACAGTTGTTTATCTCTATTGTACCCCCAAGAAATTTGGTACACATATATAAACCATAGCAGATTATATTCAAGAGTTCACGTAAGATAAATAGTTCAGCACATAATATTATATGAGACTGTAACAACTGTCGGTGGCATCCACTAGGAATGGTTGGAAAAAATCCTGTTGTCCCCAAAATGTGTCAGTATGCTACAGGTTTTTGATTTTGTGAATCCAGGCATGCTTCCCAAATACTTCTGTTTTCTTTTCTTTTTTGCCTGGGTTGTTTTGGTGGCTTGGTTGGTAGATACTTTTTACTGCTTTAAAATATAAATTCTACATGTTAGGCTAGGTTAAATACTAAAATATGAAGGATTTTCTTAGCAAAATGCTAATGATCCTCTCTAATGCCATCATGGGTTCTTCTGTCTTACATCTCTTGCCTTAGTTAATATTCTGCTACAAGTTCCCTGTAGCTTACAGATAATTAAGAAACTGGGTCAGAATTTAGCTTAATAATGCATTACAGAGTGCACTTTAGACTTGAGCAAAAAGAGTGGGGATGGGGGCAGGGAGAAATCTGTGCATATCATTATGCCACAGATTGGAGATGGCATTTTCATTTGCAAGATACATTAGTCTCTATCACAATCTGAGCACCGTTACTTGCCTGCTGTTTAATGGAGATTTCCATATTGTGTTCTCAACTTGACTGGCAATCCGGAATTTAATTAATTCTTTCCCTCTTCAGTGTGACAAAGGTATTCAAATGATCTCAGTAGTGAAATTTTGTATTTTGGAAAAAGAGATGCAAAGTTAACAATTAAGCTATGAAATGTATCATTTCCAATTAAATTGCAGTTTATCTGCACACAATGATACAAACTCTCCGAGACAGCCCATAGGAGTCAATGTCAAACTCTCATGCACTTCAGAGGGCATAGAATTTTGAATATAATAGAGCACCTTGCTTCCTGCAAAGTGCGAGAGGAGATGTAAGATTATTCACAGAAGTGAGGCATGAATATCACAGCGTCGACTGAAGCAAGAAACCAGAAAGGAAAAAACCTCTGGCATCAGTAGTAATAACTCCATTAAAAAGACAGGCGTTTTTGTAAGACTTACTCTCTTATGTGATTGCATTTTTGGTTACTATAGATCTTGTGAGATCCTCTAATAAATCTTTATGCCTTAATAACAGAGATTAGTGCCACTGCTCTGCACACAAAAGTTTTCAAGTCATTTATAGAACATCTTCAAGCAATATAATAGTTAATTAAGCTCAAGCAGCAGTTCAGATAATTGGAGCATTAATTCAGTGCCATGTTTCTCCTATTTTTCTTTTGTCATACTTCCTACAAGACACATAATTTTGGTTACCTTTATCAAGATCAAATACCATGTGTATATTGTTGAACACAACGGTTCCACAGCTAGTGCCAGTGCATTTCACTTATAAAATAATGCAATAACCCACTTCAAGTGTATCAGAATTTGATTGTCTGCATTTTAGGTCTCCATAGAAGCTGCAAATAGAATTGTCAGCATCAAATAGACATAGTGGTGTCATAGCAGCATCTGCAATACCAGTGGGTCTGTCCTACTACCCTCTTCTATGAGACGAGGTTTGGGAGGAAAAAGTCATGCAGGAGGAATGTTTGTCTCAATATTTTCTTCCTTTTCTGGTTATGTCCTCAATAATAACTACAGAGTACTAGGGATGTGTCAACTGCTGTCCCACAATTACTGGTTTAACAGTCAACATGCCCCCTTAGCATGGTCTAGACCTCTGAGAAAATTGCCCACATGTAGTTCGGAGAATAACTTGGGATCAGAATTCAGGCATAGGGGTGCAGGCTGTGTTGTGCCACTTGGCCTTAGGACCAGAGAACAGTCCCTGTACTGATTTGATATACTAACGTAGACATAGCCAAAGAGAGTGGTCTGAGGATTAGGAAGAAGGAGTGACTGACTTCTTTCTTCATCTGCACTGACAGCTGTGATGCATGGAGGTTTCCTTTTCCCTGTAGATGTAGACAGAATGATCAGATTATGGGGTCATGCTCTAAGAATTTCAGATAATATCGGGAATTAAATGCTAATTTTTAATGTTAATTTTGCTAAATAAGAATTATTCTAATTTTAGAGGCAGAAAAAAATGAGACAATGTGGTTTGCAAAAATGTTTGCCTAATGCAAGACAGACTGAGAAATCAATTGTTGCAATGCTGAGTATTTTCTTCCCAGTGTATAATTAGAACTAGACCACTTGTGTAAGTACAAAAGCATGTGTATGTCACATGTATAAGGAAAGCTAGATCACACCACTCTTCAAACAAAGTGAGAGAACTTCTAACCTTTTACAATAAAACTGCTATTAAGAGGTTTCCATAAATCACAGTTTTAAAATTTGTCTTTCTTTATCTGGTGAGTGATGTGGCTTATATTTTTCACTTACATGTGTTACTTATAAATCCAGAAGTAGTAACTGCCAATGTAATAATTCCTTTTGTATATACACAGTGCAGATGATAGATAAAAATATCATTGATGTTCCAGAGAAGCTGAATGATTTTAAACCATTAGATTTCTCTACAAATTTGTACATAAATAAATACTTACACATTCATTTTTAAACTGAGCCATTAATGCAAGAGATAATCTAAGAATGTCAAAGAATGTCACAGGACTCAATGATACAATGAATTCATACTATAAAGACAGTGTTTCACCGTCAAATGTAACAAGCTACTTGAACAAAACATTTCCTTTGAAGAAATAATCTTCATTTACATTGTGAAGTAGTTAAAACTTTTTTCATATCTTTGATTTTTAAATTCTTTATAAAATATTTATACATATATGTGAAAAGAGTGTGTGTGTATTGACCAAAAACAAATACACGTGCAGATAAGCAGGCTTGACTGAACAACTGCTTTGTCAGTGGAGTCCAGCAATGGGGCTAAACTGAGCTCTTCACGTTTATTAGCAGAAGTTTAATTAAGCATGATGCTGAGCAAAGCCTGGGAAATATTAAGTGATTCCACTTGGAAGAAGTGGTCAGTAGTTTGCAGGATCAGGAATCCATTTAATTGCTGTTCTCAAAGTGCCCTAACAGCTTTGCTTTACCTGCACAGTATTTCTAGAAACACAATAAGATTTTCTTAAAACTCATTTAAATATTGCAGATGGAACCAACTAGTTTTTACAAGTTAACTGTGAAATGATAAAATATTAAAGTATTTAAGATCTTAATGCTACATTTTCCTGTTGCCTATTTTATTTTATAAGCATTGTCAGCTCAGCTGCTTTTTGAAGGGAACTTGCTGCACCCTTTTGTTTGTTACTCCACTTTGGGATGTGTGTGTGTGTTGTTTGTTTTGAATCAACAGAATCAACATGATCCTGTTGAATATTTTAAAAAATCGTATTTAATTTTCCATTACACTCCAGCAGGCAAATCATCTATTACAAAATATGCTTAAAAGAAACATTTACAAAAGGGTGCTGAGTTACCTTCTTGAATGTTCAAATTTCATGATAAAATATGTATTACACGTTAAAAATTTTGTTTCATTACCCACTATGCATGTATCTGCATGACTGTATTATTGTTCATTCTCCTAAGATTATTTTCTGAGCGTTATTGATTCACCTTCCTTATAGCAGCATTAATATTCCATTCCAGAGACCATTTAAATATAAATATCCCTGACCTCATCTCCTACATAGTCACAGAAAAAAATCTTCTCTTCTGTTTCAGCTGGAAATTGTATTTGGAAGATGAAGACACAGAAGACATTTACCTTAACTCTCGCTGATTACTGTTTCTTTCACATAAAACAGACTGCTGCCTTAACATGTACAGCTTCAGGAAGCCACGTAATACATGAATAGCAATTTTGTAATTAAGGCAGAATTGTCCACGTTTTAAAGGCTCTTTGATGATACCCTTTTCCAGTAGTTATCACGATTAACTCCTAACAATGGGCTTGTAATTGCAAAGATGACCTTTGGCATGTGGGCTAATGCAGTGCTCTTTTCCCCCATCTGCAGATAATCTGTAAAAGCACCGCAGCATGGCACCTACTTCTATTTCCCTAATTGGAATCTGAACTCAGAACCAGACTTGGTTCTGTTGCATACATGTAAATGTTAAGTGCCATCAAAGATGCTTTAGGGTATTTGAGACATTCTTATGGGACGGAGAGGACCTATGAGGAAGCCTGTGCCCCTTGAAATCACATCTAGAGACTAAGTCCCAGAGGATGTCTTCAATACTATAGGATACTTCAAATGGCACTAGACATCTGTGTGTGAACAACCGAATGACATCCCTGATAACCACCACTTAATATCAGCTAATTCAACTGTCTTACTGCTGGTATTTTTATTGGAGTTACCCTCAATTAGCACTGTTGATGGGAAAGCACTTCCTGGCTATCCAGCCAATTCTCTGAGAAGTTGTTGCACAATTGTATCACTCAGAACTGGCTGCGATGATGTGCTATTATTAAATGTCCCAAGAAATGTGTCTCCTATTCCTTTCCTCTTATGCTTTTTCTCAAGATGCAAAGTGGCCTCTCACCTAAGGACAGCTTTGTTTCTGAATTGTCTATTGCCAGTCAGGAGGACCAGAGCCATTTGTCAGTTGAGCTGTAATCTGTATGTATAAATGATCATACATAATTACTCTCTGCATGTTTCAGCAGACTCTTCCTGCTTTTTGGGTGTTACTGTTTTTAAGTTGTCCTGAAAAATACTAATTTCACTCAAGGAGTCACAGCAAGACAGCAACCTGCTCCCATTAGGGAAATGAGATCATAAGAAGGAGTAGCAGCTACTGCAGCCACCGCAGGTGAGAACAGAGGCAGCAGCAGCTGAGTATTTCCACTTAAACCTGAGTTTTATGCCACTGCTTGCAATATGACAGGTATTGCAGCTCTCAGGTGTACTGAAGTGTTTTATACCTCCCATATGCTTCAGTGATGGATCTCCCTACTATGTCCCTTGCACCAGTCATGTATCTTGTTGCTTGACATCTCAGCCCTTGGTACAAGGGTAGCTTCTGCTCAACCCCTGTAGCAGAAGGGGGACTGAGGCAGTTTCCAAAACCAAATGAGGAATTCAAAGTGAAATTTACAGACAATTTAGGTGCTGACATAAAAAAAGTCCATCAAAAATACCCATTAACCCACATAGGTGTTTAGAGGGTTATCAGTGTTGAAGATCTCACCAGTAGCTACCTAACGTGCTATGGCTGTATACATTACTAGCTGGCTTATACATCCTAATGTTCAATAGTTTTTACAACCAGCAGCACATCCTCAGGCCCCCTACTCCCACATCCACCATTCTCCAAGTGGCACCAGACGAGCTCCTAGATCCACAGCAGAAAAGGTAAAACTCACACAAGTAACCTGGACCATAGAATCATTGAATGCTTTGGGTTGGGAGGGACCTTTAGAGGTCATCTACTCCAAACCCCCCTGCAGTGAGCAGGGACATCTTCAACTAGATCAGGTTGCTCAGAGCCCCATCTGACCTGACCGTGAATGTTTCTAGGGATGTGGCATCTAGTACTTCTCTGGGCAACCCGTACCAATGTTTCACCACCCTCTTTGCAAA
>VZTL01003646.1:0-13797 GCA_013400535.1 Scopus umbretta
TTAGAAGGATATCTTGGTGACAACTATTCACAATAAAGGCAAAAAACAGGAAACAAAGACAATAATAAACTAAAAACCCAGATACACAAACCATAGTGAAGAGTGGATTTCTGAGAAAATAAGAAAGACCAGACCTCTTAGGTCACTAACAGTTGGGTCTTTGAAGAAAATGGTACAGCACAGACTTGAAGAGGTTCAACCAGCTCTGTTCTGTGTATGTGTGTATGTGTGTGCATGCATGTATGTGTGTGTATATGTGTATCATCCTCAAGCTGAACCAGCCAGCAAGTTACAGGAGACCAGACTCTGGAAAAAGAGGGGGTCAGGACTGAAGGCTGGACAAACAGAGCCCAGGGCATAGGCAAGGACTCTGGGCAGATGTGAGCAGGACAGACTGGTCAGGGTTTGAGGGACATGCAGATGTGCATGTGTCAGTGGATCAAGAGAGTGTTGGGGGTGGGGAAGTGCTAACTGGGGAACTCCTGCCCTGGGGAGCTAGAGAAAAGGAACAGAATTTGGCTGTGTTGATCCTGTCTTTTTCAGTGCTGCTGGGGTTTATATGGGTGCCTGGAAGAGCACTGCTCTCTGTCTTTGTCAATCTGTAGCTGGATTTCTGTGCATTGTGTGTGTGTGTATCTATATTTCTGGAGTACATGCTCAGACTTGCTGCCATCTGGACATCCAAAGGGGAACAGCCGCAAACAGACTAGAGAGGACAACTTCTACGAGTCCCAAATTTGGCCTGACCTTAACAATATTAATATGTACTGATATATTACTCATTAAAAAATCCCAGTTCTTTAATTTAAATGAAAACTACCTTACTTTTTTCTTCTGTCTTTTGTCTTTAACTTTGTCTTCTGCCCCTCCTACCACCTACTATTTCAATCACAAACTTCACATAACTCTCAGTCCCTAAACTCAGATGTCCTCTTCTGGATTTATCCAAGAATTGGCAAGAAAATAGGTTAAATATTTGTGGAATAAGACTTTCCATTACTGAAAATGTAAACCACTTTAAACCAGATTTTGGGAGTTAGTGAAAATTTTAAGTGCTATACTACTAATTAGACAGTAACATCTGTTGAAGAAATTAACTTATAACAACTGACTGATCTTTGTTTGGATTGTTGCATTCCTAACACTGTGTATCTTTAGAATTCATGCCTTTAAAATAAAGGACAATGAAGCTTTAATGCTTGAAATGTAGAGGATTTGCACCTGAATAACTAATATTGGTGTGGTGAGGTAGATAGAGGAATTAGAGAGCTCTTAGTGAAGTTAAAGGTTTTTTTTCTCATAAAACTGGTCTTTGACCATCAGTTACAACAAATTGTAAATAGTATCTCCAGGCTTGCATTCAGGCAGTTTTACCTTTTGTTCTTTTGAAAACAAGATTGTAAAGAGGGCTTAAGAGACAGAGAAAATATCTAGATACAGTATATTTCAGCAATATTATTTTCACATATGACATTTTAGCCAGGTATGCAGAATAGAAAAATAATTTTGACTGTCGATAATCTAAGATATTATTGCAGGTAAACAATGCTCAAAACAGAGTATTTTACAGAGCCACACCCTAAGTTTTCTAGCATGGTTTTTAATTCATAAGATTTATTACTATATTATTAAGGTCATGGCTACTTATAGAAAATAATTTTGTCCCTTCTTAGCCTTCTTGGTTTTTGCTAGCATCTGCTTATAAGACAGGTTTTCCATTTTCCTAGTCATCCTGCTTTTCTTTCTCTCCACTTGTTCCAGTTCAGTTCATCTTCATAACCACAGAGAACCAGAGCTGCACACAGAATTTCAAATGAGTTCTCAGCTGTCCTGTTTGTAAAAAAGCAGTACTTCTTAATTCCTAATGAAAGGATTTGTCTTGGAGTATTCTGGCTATATGTTGCTTCCATCCTTCTGACTATGATGCTTTCATCAACAAGCACACCCACATCATTTTCCTTCTCAATTATTTCCAATTAATGAGCACAACAGCTTACAGCATTATAATAGACCCTAAGATTTGCATTTTGTATAATTATTTTTTATCCTCTGTTTCCCCAGTTGTTCTTCTTCTGTGATATTCTGTTTCTCCTCTGTATTGATAAAGCGTCTCAACTTTGTGCCATCAGCAAGTTTCATCACTACATTACTATTTTTTGTGCCTGGGTGACTAATTGGAATATTAACACAAAACTAGATGAATCCTTGTAGATATTTTCAGTACTCTCATTCCAATTCAATACTTTACCTTCTAATGTTACTTACTAAGCCATGTCCTCATATTTCATCTATGAATCTAGTTTAGTAACAATTTCACATTTCAGTAGTAGATGGCTTTACTGACATTGAGATAGGTAAGTCCCAGAATATTTTATTTATCTCAAAACCCCCGTATTTTTAGCACTGTATGTCTGAAGTTATTTTTTCTTTTAAAATCCGATTTTAAGCTTTATGTTTTATTACACTAGATTTATAATTTGGAGTTGTCAAAATCACATTACATGTCTTTTGCAGTACATTTACTGTTCTACATTTTTAGGCTATTAACCAGACTCGATCAATTTGTAAACAGATTACTCAGTTATTTTTCCTCTTTTCTTGGAATACAGATACCAGACAATTGCTTTGACTAGATGAAGTTCTAGGCCTCTTAATTTCCAGGTATCCTGCACCATCACTTTCATGTTAAATGGAAGGCATTCAGAGTAATAGGCTCAGGTAATTTTATGATTCTAAGCAAATATTCTGTGATCCGAGAAATCTGGGAAGGACAATAGTTCTCTGAAAATAAGTAGAGGGGAAAGCATCAGAGGTGAAACACTTCTGTTCAGGCTTTACCACTGCTGGACCTCAAAAAAACCTAGAGGAAAAGTTCAGGAAGAAAAGAAGAAATTTTGGAGATGGTAAAATCTTTGCCTCGTCTTTTGTCGATACTGTAAATGGTATCTAGCTTATGCAGGCCTTCTGATAATATAAATTGATAAAATGTATTTAAACTGATTCTTTGTTTTGCATTTTTGTTTACTGTCATCACAGTCTATGAGGTTTTTAGGTTATATTTCGTAATTTCTCCTGAAGAAAGGAAAAAAAAAACAAAACAAAACACTCTTGATCTGAAGGAAGAGATAGGGAAGAGTGGGTATATTAACCTTATACTGCTTTTCACTATCAGTCAAACAATCCGCAGTATCCCTTTCTGTCAGTTGTCTTACCAACTAAGCAGTAAATGTATACATGGACTGACCAAACCATGTTAAAAAGAGAAGAGCAATAACTAACAGAAAAAACTCTCTATCATACAAGGAATTTGCACAGGAAATAGTTTTTGTCGCCAAGTTTCTGATGCCAGTGTACTGTACATCTGTTTGGCTTTGTTATTTAAATGCCTGAATCTCTTATCCTTTTCCACAGAATAATCATAACACCTTCATCTGAAAATGGATTTTGAATTTCTAAATGTTATTTATATTACAGTATTAATAATCTTCTGAATTAAACAACAACATATGGAATGGCATTATATGTATAAATCTCATATTAAATATATGTCAGATGGTTTGAATAGAACCTTCCTTGAATTAAGTTTTTCAGGTAAACAACTATCAATTTCAAGTAAATACATTTGGATTTTAAACTAATAAGAGGAATTAAAATTAAAACATAAACCTAAGAATTATCTATTTTCTTGATTTCATGCTTAAAGAAGCCTACAACAAACTTCAGAGTTAGTAGATCTTCAGTATCATTTCATGGGAAGTCTGAAACTCCAGATATCATCTCCTTCACTCTTTATATATAAAATAGAAAGACAGTAGTGGAAGCTAACCAGCTCTAAGCTGACAAGTCTTTTTCAATAGCACACTAGTTTTGTTTGTTAGGTAAGATAGAATGACTGCGAAGATTATCTTAAAAACAGAAAAAACCTCAAAACACATTTCTGTTTTCAAAATAAAGATGGTTACAGTTAAGTTAGCTGGAATTATGCAAGAAAATAGCAAAAAACTCTCAAAATAGTCAACAGAAGATAGAAAACCTGTTAACAGAGATGGAAAACCAAACCAAATTTAGCAATACACTACAATATTTTTTTATTGTTCACCAGTTGCACGACAGATTAGAATTTAATGCTAGTTTGGTTTTCACAGTCTGCATGTAATCATGTATTCAAAAGGCACATAGTCATACTTTTTATAACTAATTACAGTGCACACAGGTACAACTTTTAAGAGGAATGCATATTAGGAAGGAAATAGTAAGAGGGAGAATTAATATCACTACAGTTCTTATTCTAAACTACATCATTGATGAAATCTTCTTTTGCCAGTGTTCAGATTATCAACACTTGTAAATTTTCTTAATATCCGGTGTGGAAAAGCACCACACAGGCATAGAAGCAGTATTTTACCTAATTGTATGTTTAACTGTACCTTCTTCCCCTCCTCATGTATCTTGATGCTATAAGCATATTCTCTCTACACATATGTTTGGGGGTTTTATAAGTGGATGGAGAAAAATCTGGAAATAAGGCTCTTCATTCTGTATTTGCATGCTTGTTTCTACTTCCCCACAGCTATGCCAAGCACAGCAGAGCCAGGTGGTTCTGCAAGCCAAGGAGGCTGAAGGGCGGGGGTCACAGCAGGGCAGACAGGGAAGGGACTAGGCTAGCAGTGTGCAGTCCCATGTGGTTGAGCAAGGTGAGCAGGACAGCTCTGCAGGCAGCAGCTGGGGTTAGATGAGAGTTGAGTGTTCACCTTACATACCTGTAGTTTAGGGCTGGTTCAAGCTCGATACAGAAAGGAAAGTCTGGGGGCCTGGTCAGAGGTATGAGACCAGGTTCAAGGCAAAGCTGCCATGTTGGTCAGACAGAGACCAAGGGTAGGATCTTGAATTTGAAAGTAAGCCCCAAGCAAAAAAGGGGCTGAACTCTGCTGAGGCATCGCAAAGTCTGCCACTTTCACATAACCGAGCTGGCCATCAGCCCAGGCCACCAAAGACCCAACCAAGGGGAATGCTCTCACATCCCTGACACATGATCAGTTTTCTAAAGAAAGACTCTCCAAAATCTGTGATCCATATTTTAGCAAATGAAACCCTTTTGTGAAGCTGATCTATTCCCCTAATCTCCTGAGAAACCTTGACACATTTTAATGCATTGCTAAATAAAATTTATAAAGAGAAAAAGAAGCATCAGAAAATGCGTGCTTGAGGTACACAGTTATAGATAGTACTGTGGATTATGTATTATCAGTGATTTTTTTTTTTTTTAAACAGGCCTTTCTAAGTAATTCATCATTCAATCAGTGCAGCTTAAACCCTCCTATTCCAAACCCCTACAGGAATAAAAAATACCACAAATTACAACAGAATATATATCTTTCTACCGATTTATCCTGAGTTCCTATCTTCCTAGCTTTGATAACAGTTCTATAGGTAGTGAGAAAACAGATATTTTTTTTTATGGCATTACCAAAAGAAGGAACATTAAAGTTAAGATACGACCTGTTATACAGGTTTTTTAAAAGGGTCCTGAAGCTCATCTATTTCTTTGGGGAAGCCAAAACATTACCTTGCAGTAGGCCTGTGGTTAGGGTAGCCAGCAGATAAATGGGAAGTCCAGATTTCTGTCTTTGGTCTGATGCAAAGGAAATGGCCATATAATGTTCCACAACATTCAAAATGAATGGCTAGTATGCCTCTGTAAGATGATTAGCAATGAAATGAAAAAGGCCTGAATCAGGCAAAACAGAGCTTTTGTTATCACAATTTCCTGTTAAACATCCTCACCACTGATATGACATACTCAAATAACTTCTGGACTATTTCTTATTCTCTTTCTGACTTTTTTTCTGGATGCAGAATAAGAAATTTTTTAAATCTCAAAAAAATTAAGGAGGATGGAAAAAAAAATCTGGATCGGCTCCCTTTGGTAACAATGAAAAAAAAAAAAAACAAAAACCTTAAAATAACATTTCAAAATAAGTATGAAAGATATGTGATAAAATAAGAATAAGAATCTACTGTAGAAACTAGAAAAACTGAACTAGAAAAACTTACTGCTTACAAAGCATGTACAGTACTCAGAAAGGAAGGAATGGGAGGAAGACTTCAGTTTTCAGAGCTTCTGTTATTGTGTTTAGCAAATCAGTCTAGTCTTCTTTAAGAAGCCTGTCCAACTCCATTGAAATTTCAAAATTAAAGACAGTGAAGCATTTTAAATGGATGCTATCAAGCTCAATATACTGAATCTTAGAAAATACTTGACTTGCTAGGAAGACAGCTGCAGGAAATGCAACAGTTCAATGTTAGAAGATACTATCTTGCACAGACTGTACAAAATTGTAAAAGCCAGTTTCTTGCTCTATAGTGATAATATCCAGCCTTACATCATAACTCCTGGCTTAAAATTATAAGCTAGTATCAATGAAAATAACATGTACAACATCATCATACTGCTTAGAGACTATTCATGGTCCCATGCATTCAGTGGTACTGGGAAAGTAAAATGATATAATGTGTATGCAAACAGATAGTCAGATTCCTAACTGGACTTATTAAAAAATATTTATCATGTCTGCATGAATGTAAAGGATATTATAGAGTGTTATAATTGTGTAATGTTATATCTGGGCTTATATCAGTATAGATTTTATTCATAGAATCGTAGAATCATAGACTTATTAAGGTTGGAAAAGACTTCTGAGATCATCTAGTCCAACTATCAACCTAAAACACCATGCCTACTAAACCATGTCTCGAAGTGCCACATCTACATGTTTTCTCAACACCTCCAGGGATGGGGACTCCACCACCTCCCTGGGCAGCCACTTCCAATGCCTCACCACTCTTGCAGTAAAGAAATGTTTCCTAATATCCAAACTTAACCTCCCCTGGTGCAACTTGAGGCCATTATGCCTCATCCTATCTCTGGTTACCTGGGCAAAGAGACCAACACCCACCACACTACAACCTCCTTTCAGGAAGTTGTAGAGAGCAATAAGGTCTCTCCTCAGCCTCCTCTTCTCCAGACTAAACAATCCCAGTTCCCTCAGCCACTCCTCATAAGGATTGTTCTCCAGGCCCTTCACCAGCTTTGTTGCTCTTCTCTGGACACGCTCCAGCACCTCAACATCCTTCTTGTAGTGAGGGGCCCAGAACTGAACACAGTATTTGAGGTGCAGCCTCACCAGTGTCGAGTACAGGGGCACCATCACTTCCCTATTCTTGCTGGCCACACTATTCCTGATATATATTGCTGATATTCACTGACTATTAAGGGAGTAGCCTATGATTATGGTTTCTAGATGTACCAGCAAAAGTTATTTTGAAATTTGTTAAACTACCTAAATCCAAAGTCACATGATCACATACTTAAAAACACTAAAACTGTATATTGATAAATTAAAAACATTACAGGAAAAAACATGTAATAGACCTCATCATTTTTTGTTGTGAGTAAGCATTTCTTATCAAGAGAGAGGTGGAATAAGTAGTAATTTATTATTAATTAGTATGAGGATCATAACAAAGTCACAAATTCTAGAAAATTATGTACAGTGTAACAGATACAACTATATCACACTCAACACAGAGAGCAAAATATGGAATACTCTATTAGTGTGTTACAAACCTCTTGCTCTTAAAATATTTTTCATGACATTTTGCCTTTTTTAGTTGTTCTACTGTTACTCCCTGTAGAATTTCGGTATAAAATTACTATCAGCTCTAATAATTTAATTATGCCATATAACACTGATTCCCCAAATGAAAGGTACAGTTCCTTTAGCAAGACTGTCATAACTGTGTAATACTCTGTTATGATAACTTGGCAAATTTACAAGCAGAATCGTAGGATAGGGACCAATTTACTAGGCAGTAAATTGTTCCCCTCCAATAGTGGTGTATAATTAATGTTATTAGACTAAACATTTGTCAGTAATAAACTCATCATTAGCTTTATTTATAAGTTTTATGAGGCATTACTTTGTGTTGCTTCAGCTAAAAAATATCAGGAATAAATACACTTATTTTTCAAAATGTTAGTCACTGCAATCTTTGCTAAAATACTATTTGCAGCTCAGTAGGGATTAATTGACATGTAATAATGTTCTCTTGTTTCCAATAGCTAAGTAAAAATAGGAAAAGATAAGGACATTAAAACTTTCCAAATATTATGTTGTCATGTAAACAACTGAGTTAGTATTGAGAAAGGAGAGAGAGGGTGATTGTGGAAAGACATTAACATTTTAGACAATAAGATAATTTATTAAAATAGAATTATGGAATCATAGAATCGTTTAGGTTGGAAAAGACCTTTAGGATCATAGAGTGCAACCATAAATACAATCAGTGCTATGAAGCTGGTGGAGATCCCAGTGTTTTGAATTACAGTATGCTAATTTTAATGCTAGTAATCAAGTTCTATATTGTCCTTGTATTTAAAACTTAAAAACAAATTAGGTTTTTTGAGAGATTTGTTAATTGAGTGCAAATTATGGGTAGAGTACAAGACTCTGAACATTCTTTTTTTGACAAATCTATCTCAGAATGCAAATTCACATTTCAATAGACTTAAAATATATAATTTAATTTTTTTTATCTGACTTCCTTCATATACAGTCTGGTCTTGCTTATTTTGGAAGAGTTAAAATTATGTTGATATTAATATGTATTTTTCCAGCAATTAATTTTACGCACATAATTTATTCTGGCTACTGATTCCAGGCAATCAGAAATAGAATGTGTATAGCGTGATGGTGACAATGAGATAAGGTTTTCTTCAGATCCTTGAACATACAGCAACACTACAAAATACGGAAGTCCCACTGATTATCCAAATAATCTAAATCTAAAATACCTGGGAAGATCTTAGGTTTGATGGATTAGACATTGTATATGGGTGTATTCCTGCACTAGGTCTGCTAATAGAGCAGTTCTCAGTCTTTGTGTTTTATAGGGGGATGTAGAAGAAATAAGGAATTGGATACATTTCTGAGACACATTTACCCTGCAGAACCCATGACCATAGATTTCTTGTTTTGCCAACCACTGTAAAATATATGTGATGCAAGGATCTTTTGACTCCTTGGAGGCACGAGTCCCTACATTCACCTAGTGAAATTGCCCATAACATTTCAGTTTGCCTAGTGAAGTTACCTGTGAAATACCACTGTTATATGCTTAGTCACTTTTGCAGGCCTTTTTTGTCCTTAAATACCAAAAGGCATTCAACATCAACTTTCTGAAACTATACGGTTCAAATTATTCTAGGATGATCTGCAAAAGGGCACAGAAGTGACACAAGTTAGATTGCAAAGGACTGTGAAGGACCTTCCCAATGGAGAAGAGAGCAAGACAAAGGCAGTACAGTTCTTTCACATATGTTTAGCAGGCTCCAAAGAGTTCTAGGTTACGACTCTGAGTCCTGGAGAACGTGAATGAGTTTTATCACTTAAAGGAGACATTGGTGTCTCTTATCACTTCTCAGGTAGGTGGATACTGGTGGATGAAAAATTGGATAAGTGCTGGCAATGTGCGTTTGCAGGCCAAAAAGCCAATCATATCCTGGACTGCATAAAAAGAAGCATGGCCAGAATCACCTCTGAGGGAGGCAATTCTCCCCCTCTACTCTGCTCTCATAAGAGCCCACCTGTAGTACTGCATTCAGGTCTCTGTGGCCCCAGTACAAGCAAGAACTGAACCTGTTAGAGCTGGTCTAGAGAAGGGCCACAGAAATGGCCATAGGGATAGAACACCTCTCCTACAACGAAAAGCTGAAAGGTTGTTTAGCCTAGAGAAGAGAAGACTCTGGGAAGACCTTTTTGTGGCCTTTCAATGTAGAAAGGGTGCATATAAGAAAGGTCACTTCCAACCCAAACCATTCTCTGATTCTCTGATTCTGTGATCATGAGTAGGCTAATCAATGCCTGTATTCATGATGTGATCATTAACAGTCAGAAGGAAAACCATGGAGTTATAATAGACATCTTCATGTAAACATCAACTCTGTCTTCAGTATTAATCAAAAAAAAAAAAAAAAGTAATAAGTTATTTGAAAAGAACAAGGTATATTGTTTTTATAAACCCACATTTAACTCCCAATGAATGCATTCTGCAGCACTGTTGAAATGGAAAACCAACAAAAATAACTGAAACTATGGCATCAAAAGTATCATTGTTCACCCTGGTTTCAGTGGGAAGCTGGACTAGAGATTTTCTAATGTCCTTTCCAACTTGAACTATCCTATTATCCTATGAACTATTATAGTCCTTCAGAAATCACCTGTAGGACAGATGGCAGTGTTTAACATATGTATGAAAATATAACACAAGCATGTGGGTGTTGTATACCTAGACTTTAGTAAAGCCTTTGACACCATTTCCCACAGCATTCTCCTGGAGAAACTGACTGCTCATGGCTTGGATGGGTATACTTTTCGCTGAGTAAAAAACTGTCTGCATGGCTGGGCCCAAAGGGTTGTGGTGAATGGAGTTAAACCCAGTTGGTGGCCAGTCACAAGTGATGTTCCCCAGGACTCAGTACTGGGGCCAGTTCTATTTAATATCTTTATGAAAGGAGGGGATGGAGTGCACCCTCACTAAGTTTGCAGATGACACCAAGTTGAGTGGAAGTGTTGATCTACTTGAAGGTAGGAAAGCTCTACAGAGGGATCTGGACAGCCTGGACTGATGGGCAGAGGCCAATTGCATGAGGTTCAACAAAGCTAAGTGCTGGGTCCTGCCCTTGGGTCACAACAACCCCATGCAACGTTACAGGCTTGGGGAAGAGTGGCTGGAAAGCTGGCCAGTGGAAAAGGACCTGGGGGTGTTGATCGACAGCTGGCTAAATATGAGCCAGCAGCGTGCCCAGGTTGCACCCTGGCTTGGGCCAGCATGAGAAGGGAAGTGATTGTCCCTTTGTACTTGGCACTGGTGAGGCCGCACCTCAAATACTGTGTTCAGTTTTGGGCCCCTCACTGCGAGAAGGACACTGAAGTGCTGGAGTGCATCCAAAGGAGAGCAACGAAGCTGGTGAAGGGTCTAGACCCCAAGTCCTTTGAGGAGTGGCTGAGGGAACTAAGGTTGTTTAGTCTGAAAAAGAGAAGACTGAGGGGAGACCTTATCATTCCCTACAACTACCTGAAAGAAGGCTGTAGTGAGGTAAGTATCTGTCTCTTCTCCCAAGAACAAGTGACAGGACAAGAAGAAGTGTCCTCAAGTTGTGCCAGGGGAGGTTTCAATTGGATATTAGGAAAAATTTCTTCATTGAAATGACTGTCAAGGATTGTAACAGGCTGCCCAGGAAAGCAATTTTGTCCCCATCCCTGGAGGCATTTAAAAGACACGTAGGTGTGGTGCTTAGCGACATGGTTTAGTGATGGACATGTCAGTGTTACGTTAATGGTTGGACTTGATGATCCTAAAGGTTTTTTCCAATGTAAACTATGAAATAAATCTATGTTTCTATGAATCTATTAACTAAATATTAAGTGCTCCGTTTTCTTCTGGTAAGCAAGGCATTGCTGAAGTCTTTAAGACAACCTAATAACCAAGAAGGTCCAGTAATAGAATTATCTACAGAAAACTAGGACAAAATGTAGGCAAGGAAAGAGGCAAGAAAACCAAGGCCTTGGCCCTGGTAGGCAACAGCACAAAAATACAAGTAAATAAATTACCTCAGGATATGCAAAGGATATGTTAATTGTTAACTGGATATTCACTGATACCTGTGTCAGACTATAGCTGTATCACCTGGGGAACCCTGGATGAATCACTTTTAATTGGAAACTGATAAGGCCGCTCTGACTAGGGCCTGTAGGCAAATGTTTTGTCTGTCAACATATTTATGATTAGGTGTTTGGTCTAGATTTCAGAATGTGATTGCAGGGCACAGACACTGTGTAATTTAGCAGATATATACGTTCCATACTAGATGATGACAGGGAAGGAAGAGTTGTTAAGTTATGTGTTTATACTTTCCATCTTGTGCAATACGGTATAGAGAGGAACAGAGATTAAATGGAATAATAGAACCACTAAAATTACTGTCAGGGAAAAGGACAATGAAATAATGATTTTTCAGGGATACTGGGTCTTTGAGTTATAATATGGCTACAGAAAGAAAGAGCAACAAACAACTCCAGAGACCCACTAGCATCCACATATTCATCTCAGAAAAGGGTACTGGGGTTAAACCATCTAGGAGCTGTCTCTTCAATTACTTTAAAAGGCTAAAAGAACGATGATCTTTTTCTAAGGCCTTGTTACACTGGATAGTCCCTGCAGGTGAAAAAAGATAATCAGTCTGACAAAATTCAGTGAATGGACAGTTAGTGCTCTGTACTGCACAAGCCAACAGCCTGGAGACAAGGGAGGCATGTCAAGTCCCAGTTTATTATTGCTTCACTGGGCTTGTTAACTGTTGCTTTTTCTAGTTGCATAACATTGATGATATTTTGGATGTCACTTGAATCTATTCCTGCATGCTCAACTCCTCTTAAATGTTTGCTTTAAGCACTGGAGCAAACTGTAATCTCAGTTACCATGGTGTAAATCAAGAGTAACTCCAGTGCAGGCACTGGAGTGACATAATATAAGGCTAAACTCAGGTCAGAAAGAAACTCACTGAATATATGCTGTGAATTTGTTTAAGAGTGTTTTCTGGCACAGAGTTATATGTGAAATTATTCCTCAAAAACCTTTATATATCTATCCAATATATCTACAGAATACGTGTTGGTTCTTCATCCTGCAAACAGCAAAGCTATTCTTTCCTGTGCTCCTGACTCATCCAATCATTCTCCCAGTCCCAGATTTTCTACTACACTTGTGTGCCTTGTAAGGAACAGAGATGCTGAAAAAGGTCTCTAAAAATATACCCAAGAATTTTAATGCCATAATAAGGAAGGCTTATGGACATTTTTTCCACATGTTGTTACACTCAAAATCTTGTTTGCGGGCAAGAACACTTTATATACATATAAAGCAAAGATTTTATTAGTCGTATAGTTGAAATCTAATAATTATTAGCCAGATAACTATTACAGGAAAATAAAATAAAAAAAAAAACACTTAAAATTGTTAAATACACAATTCTCAGGTTCTGCTCTTTCTCCTGGTGTTATGCTCACCCTTCACCTGCTCCTTTATCCTAAGATTTTTTCTGGTGTTGGTGTGTGTTGTGGTGTGTTTACCATGAATTATTAGTATCTGGAGACCTTTGCTGAGACAGACGGATATGAAGTTTACATTGATAGTTTCTTTCTCCTCTCTTGATGGTCCACTTGGAGTCATTTTCATATGTTTGGTAGCATGCTCTTTCTTTAGTGGCCTGCAGCTCCAAGTTATATCCAAATTGCCTGTATATGGTGCTTCTTATATAAGTTAGGTATATGTTCTCTCTTCTCTTTGTTACACCCAGAATCAGTTTTGTCCAGCTCCAGGTCTGCATTTCTTTAACTGATCACAGGTAAGTTGGTTATAGCCAAGCGGTGTCTAGTGAAAAGCCTATGTCCCATCTCTTATCATCCCATGCCTATACTCCTCTATGCTGCGTCCTGTTTCCACACTTTTCAAGGACTCTGCTGTCATATCAAGCCTGCATTTTTCCACCCTGCATCATTTCTACAATGGAATGACTGCATCAGTGGACAAGGGAAGAGGAACTGATGTTGTCTGTCTTGACTACTGTAAGACCTTTACTAATCGTCATCCACAACAATCTTACCTGTAAATTGTAGAGATGTGGACTTCAAGGATGAACTATCAGATGGAGAAGGAACTGGCTGTATGGCTGCATCC